>JAJPGS010000949.1:2747500-2985252 GCA_028654335.1 Alnus rubra
GCACGAAATACGAAAAATCGTTTTGGGCAGTCTTGATGAAGCCATGGAGGGAAATAGAGTCTATGGAAGTGAAGAAAGTTTTGGAATAAATTTGAAAATGAGTAAACACAACAGAAAGCATATGAATTGCTTTTTTGGGTCGGAGGAATTGAAGCCACAGACTCCATTCTTGGCTTTGTAGCTCGAAAAGTAAGCATCTTGAGCTTCGTCCCACTCAACTTGGAAACCGAAACTGATCAGAAAGTTGTCGAGGAAACCCAAAATGTTGCGTTGGAGGCCCGGAGACGGGAAGCTGTGTGGAGCCACAACCGTGAAGTAGCTGAGCTGGGTTTTTAAAATGGATCTGGTTTCACTCCTAACAATTAAGCTAAAATGGATATGGTTCACTCCCAAATCCCATCTGAGATGACTGGAACCAAGCAACTTCATGGTGGGTGCCTTGCGATGATGGTGGTGGTACGGTGTGGTGGTGGTGTTTAAAGGGCCGGGGTTGAAGAGATCCATTTTAGCTTGGAAGAGTAGTGCAACCCCTTCCTCCTTAAACGCTAGCCACATTAAAGTTTTCCTAAAATTATTTATAAAATTCAGTTTTATCTAGTAACTAGATAATGTGTGACTTAATATCCATGCGTATCTTTATAAACTACTCGCCCTATATTAGCTATTCATATCTTCTCAATATGGGACCAGGGTATTACATATTCCTTCCTTAAATTCCCAACATCTTCGTCAGGCCCACATCATGCAGTGCTCTAATACTACATAACTTGAAGTTATTAGGTGGCTCTGGGCTTTATAAAAAATTCTAAGAAAATTTCAAATTGACTAGTTCTTTTAATGTCATAGTGTAGATGTAGCTAGTACTTTTTTATGGGTCGTTACCACTACCAAAAAAAAAAAAAAAAAAAAAAGGCAAATGCAGAAAAATCGTCTGGAATCAATTCCAAACGGTTTAAAACTGTCTAAAATATACTGTTGCTAAATGAATATATGCAATTACAGACGGTTTCGCCCAAACCGTCCAGAATTTGTTTTTTTTTTTTAATTATAATTATTATTATTGTTTTAATATAATCATTATTTTTTTTTTTATCCACCAAAAATCAGCTCCGATTACCACCATCCACAATCCAGCATTTCAGCCGCACCAAACTCCCCATCGAAACCCAGAAACACGAAACAACCCAAAAACACTGAAACAACCCAGAAACACCAAAACCCACCCCAATTACCAACCCAAAAACACCGAAACCCACCCCAATTACCAACCCGTCAGCTCCAACCCCAAACGACCCAGAGTCGGTTTCGGCCAGATCCAGCCGGAAATCCTGACGTCCTAGCCAAATTCGCCGAAAACCCACGCACACATGTGTGGGTTTGATAGATCCGACCCTCCATCTTTGACACTCTCTCTCGCTGTTCCGTCCAGATCCCGTTGTCCGTCTTCAGTCGCCAGCCAGAGAGAGGAGAAGAAGAACGAGACCTGCACGCACTGCCTCTTGGGAATTTTTCGCCAAGTCTGTGAATAAAGTAAAGGGGGGTTGTGCAGATTGTGGGGTGGTGTTATATAAGTCGTTGATAAATTTCAAAGAGACGGTTGAGATGTGAGGTGTTATTTTGTGGTGTGGATCGATGGCATGGAATTAATACGGATGAGTTTTAGCTATTGAAATTGCAGACGGTTTCAATGAAATCGTCTGTAAATTATTTTCAGACGGTTCATCTAAACCGCCTGTAAATTTACAAACGATTTTATTTAAACCTTCGTAATTTCTTTTTTTATGGACGGTTTTAAAAAAACCGTCTATAAAAATTTAATTCTAGACGGTTTTTAAAACCGTCTAGAAAAAAAAGTCCATAATTTGCTTCTTTTATTTTTTTATTTTTTTGTAGTGTACAAATGATATCAAAACCACCTAATAACGTCAGGCCATATAGTACTGTAGCACTGCATGACCTAGGTTTGACGAGGACGTCAAGAGTTTAAGGAGGAGAATATGTTATACCCTGATCTCATATTGAGAAGAAATGAATAGGTCACATAAAGTGAGTGATTTATAAAGATATTCATGGGTGCTAAGTCCCACAATGCCTAGTTACTAGATGGAACTAAGTTTTATAAGAAATTCTAGGGAAACTTCAAATTGACTCGTCTTTTTAGGGTGATAACACAAATGTGACTAACACTTTTTCCTCTATCGTTATTTGTGTTGAAGTTTTAACAACAGCAAAGAAGTCGAATCCAATAAAAATATCATAATAATTGAAGGGGTAAAGTATATTGTACCCTTACTATTATGCTACAAATTCACATATTCTTATAAAATCAGAAAATATAATTACAAGATGTATGTAGTCAAATACACTTTGGGTGCGTTTTGTGATTGCAATTTCGTAGACAAAAAGTGCGATTTTAAACCAAATCGTAGAAAATGAACTGTTTGGAAATTGTGTTTTTAAAAAATTGTGATTTGAAAACGCAGAAAACTGTTTTTTAAAATCGTAGGCAAGGGGGCACTTTTTTTAAAATGCAGAATTTTAAAGGCTAAATTGCAATTTTGCCAAATGGTTAACTACGTTTTTAAAAATCGCACATTTTTAAAATCGTAAACCCAAACAAACCATTCACTGAAACTTCTTTCTTCAAAGGGGAGTGCGATGCTTTGCCACTTGTCGTCCTCGTATGTTACGTGTGTAGACCTTGTTAGGTATTAGGTTTGTTATGAACTATTATTTATTAGGTTATTCAGTTCAGTAATGTTTTATTGCTTTACTAGTTGTTTAGTTTATTAGTTGTTTTATTACTTTACTATTGTTATGTGGATAGATGTCTCATGTTTATCTTGTTATGTTGTTATTTGGATATGATTAGGTTTATCTCTTTTTATCATTTTTAGGATTATGTTATCAGCAGGTTAAGTTGTTGAGTTAAGAGTCAAATAGAAGTATTATTTTCATGTGAGACTCTATTTTTTATTCTGTTCTTTTAAATATTAATTTTTTTTTTGAACAAATAGCATGTGCTATCATTAATATTGCAAACAGCCATGAGGCTTACAACTTGAAAATAAGGGACAAGACCCCCCCCCCCCCATTCTCTAAGCCAGAAGGATCTAGCTTAGTAAAACAGCTGCTTAAGCAGAAATACAAATTTTACAAGAATGACATTTGAGCCTCTTTTACAATAACGCTCACTCTCTAAAGAAAGAGGGTTGATCTAGCAATTAGCCAACAAATATTCTCATAAAATTTGAACCAAACACAAATAGACTGTGACCGGAAAAACATGAGAAGAACACAGACAAAACAGGCAAAAAACACCAAAACAACTTGTCGGCAGTGGGGGAAGGAGGCCAAGATGCCGGACGGTGGCACGTTTAGGACACGCGCCGTCACCGGTACCACCCAGACAAAGATCTGACGCCATATAACCGGTTGCCACTGTGCTTGGCCTGAAAAAGGCGAAGCGTGGCCCTCGCGTGCACCAAAGAGCAGAGAGCTCCCAAGCGCGTGGGCACCACGCGCCGATCACCGACGACCTACACGACGGGAGCTTGAGTCGGCATGGGCGGAAGACGGCTGGGAACATAGCTGGAGGGGGCATGTGTTAATCAGAAGTTAGCGGAAAAGTATAGATTTAGCTTCCAAAATCAAAGAAAAATGTGAAAAAGTCGACCAAAAATCACCCCGTCGACGACACGTTGGTTCAACCACTCCCCCATAGAAGACATATTGAGATGAACAATCCTGCCAAAACAAAAGAAATACAAAGAAAAGCAAATAACAAACCACCATAGCCCAAAAAAGTTAGGGGAAGGTCAGCCACCAGCGGATCTAGCCGGGGGAAACAAAAGCTCCACAACCTTAGAGGTTGTGAGAAAAATTAATTCCACCGGACCAACCTAGGGGGAACAAAAAACACTCTGACTCACGAGAAGCCAGAGGGAAATCACCACTGGGAGGGGGAGGGGTGAGGCCACCTCCTCCCGGTGAAAACTATACTCACAGGGGAGGGGCTCTGATAAGATGACATTTGAAGACTAGAGCCAAAGCATTGGGCGAAGAGACTTAAATACTAATTTGTTATTAAATAAAATAAATCAATTAAATAAAGGGAATTGATCCTTGTATAACAGGTTGTGTACAATTTGTGCATAAATGCATAACCACTCACATTAGTGGGACCCATCCACTCACAGAAGGTCCTACCAATATGAGTAGTTATGCACAAATTATATACAACTTGTTGTATAATAAGCTTTTCTCATAATTAAATTATCAAACCTCATGTGTATAAGTTTAGAACACCTCTCATTGCTGATAGAAAGCCTAATCTATGGTTATTGTAAGTTGTCATCCTACACGTAACATCGTCCGGCGGTCTGATCGAACTTCGAAGTAGCAACTAGTTAAGTACCTTTCCATAGGCGGCACTCCGCACCAACCAAACCAACTCTTCAGTAGGATTTCTTTTCCGGGTTTTCCCCTATACTAACAAACAAAACTCTCTCTGTCTCTTTCTCTCCCCATTTTCACTTCTTTTTCTTCTCTTTACAACATTCAGTCTCCCTGAGCCTCCCCTTAATGGCTCTCTGTCTTAAAACATCAAGAAGTAGTATCCATTGTCTTAAATCCAAAATGGGTTTGCTGAGCATGATCAAACAAAGTTCTTGTTCAAGGAGTTCTTTAACTCATCATCAAAATCCTCCATTTGCAGCTCGCAATGCTCAAAATTTCAGAGACCCAGATGCAAATTTCCGTATGTCAGCTACCCTTTTCTCCGCCCGTCGTTTCAAGTCTATCAAAACTGAAAAGCAATTAAATTCTCTCGATGATGTTGATCATAATCAGGTTAGGTACATCCTGAATGCGAACTTTTATTTTTTAAAGTTATTTATTTATTTCTTTGGAGTCTGAAAGACTCAGGGTCAGTCTTTTATAAGCTGTAACATTTGATTTTATTTGGTATTGTCAGTTTGGCAGTGCTCAAATAAATAATGAATTATAATGTGCTTCGTTGGAACTAGTAGCAAGTGCAAATTGGTGTGGCATATAGTGGGGTTGCATTCAGTGTTAGAGAATATATTCTTCATATAATTATGATTGGATTTGGTAGAAGAATATATGTGATTGATTTGATTGTAATTAAATTTGAGCCCACACGTGATGGAGAGTGTTAAAATATTAATTAAATGATTAAATTTACCATAAGTGATGATTTAATATAGTATCAGAACAGAGATAATTTTAGTTATATATTCTACGTGTTGGGCGTCACCTATTAAAAAAAATAAGTTTGAGCTCACATGTGAAAGTAAGTGTTAAAAGTGTTTATTAAGTGATTAAATTTATCTCTTCCTACTAGCTTAAGCTTTTGGGAAAAGTGGTAATTTAACAAGTTATCAACAAAGCCAAAAGGTAATGAATTTGAACCTTGACTCTATAATTTATCTCCAATTTCAGTTAAATATTTTACGTGTTAGATCTCACCTATTAAAAGGTAGTTTGAGCTCACACGTGAGGTGGAGTGTTATTGATTGAATGAATAAATTTACCTCTTCTTATTAGCTTAAGCTTTTGGGATAAGTGGTGATTTAACATTCTGATAATCGTTTATCTTGTTGTTTGTTATTTAATAAGCTTCACTAAAAGTTCCTGATTAAAATTTATATCCAAAGGAATAAATTGAAAAGGAAGAGAATCTTGTTTTTGGATAAACATATAAGACTTTCAAAAGCATGGCAGTAATTTGGGTGGCCAAAAAGATATGTCTTGGGCTTTTATTCATTGGCTAAAAGGACTGCCTTTGGTTTAGCTCATGAATTGGAGGGACGCAACATTAACTGGTTATGTTGGAAGTATCTGAAACTATATTTGCTGTAACTTCTGAGAATTTTTATTCAATTAGTTGTGCTTTATTAAATTATTCACAAATAAATTTTGCTCTGGATTGTATGTTCTTCAGTGGCATAATCGCCACTGTTATTAGTTGAGCAGGAGCATAATATGTAGGTGGTAGATAATAAGTGTCTGTCATGGTAAACCGAAACTTTAGAACATCAACAAGGACAAGCGTCCTTTGTGGTGCACACCCTTCTGATCAAGCCTATCATTGTAAAACCTGTGCCCTTGACAGGGCTATCATTTTTCTAAATGTGGGTTCATTACTTCCTCCCAAAAAATAATGTTAATATCTAGGTAAAAGATAAGCGTCTATGTATTCACTTCTGTAAATACAAAGATAATGTTCATTTACTTGACTTCTTCATTTCTGTAAACTCAAAGATTGTCGGGCTCCCATCACTATCGGTGTCTTAGGGTTCAAGAAAGCAGTCTTTATGATGAGTGCAAGGTGAATTTTCAATGCTATTGCAAGAACATAATATATACTAATTTCATTATGAGACAATTCAGTAAAACTAGGAGTGTGTTATAAAATGGAAATTTTCTTCTTCACTCAACAGATTTGTGCCATGGCATGACAAAAGTTCATATTATTATTTCATGTGCATTGTAAATTTGAGTCTTTCTAGAAGAAAAATGGATAAAGAATGACTACTAATCACTGCCATAATTGCTGTAATATTTAAAGGGAGAGCATGGAGAAGTTTGCTATTTAATTTTCTAGGTGAACATTCTTGCAAATTTGGAATGGTTATTAACTAAGAGCTGTACCAGTTGCTGTTCATCAGAGTTAAATAGGTGGCAATTAGGAATGCTGGATATGGGTATAGATAGCAGGCCCAAGTATCATAGCTTACAATATTCTATCAAGGAAGGTAAAACTTTAGAACAGACTTCACAAGACACTCTGCAAGCCAGCTGTAGTGTCTTTTTCTGAAGTTGCTTTGGAAAGTACCCTCGAAAATTACACTTTTTTTTTGTGTGTGTGTGGGTGAGTGGGTGTGTGTGTGTGTTTCATGAGTTTGTGTCTTCTTATATCTGTACTCATTGAAGGTCCCTTTTGTGGCAGGTCTTAGATTTACCAGGAGGAAAGGTTGTGCTCACTCCTGAGATGAGGTTCATATCTGAATCCACTGAGGAGCGGGTACAATGCTACCGGGTCCTTGACAATGATGGGCAGCTGATTATGTGCAGCAATTTTAAAAAGGTATTCCACCTTTACTTATTCTCTTATCCGAATGAAATCATTCTCTTCTTACTTTTCTCTGTCAAAATAAATCCAACACAAAAGACTTTTATGTGCTAATAGGTCAGTGAGGAAATTGCTGTAAAAATGTACAGTTCCATGGTTACGCTGCAAACCATTGATGCTCTTTTCTATGAAGCACAAAGGCAAGGAAGAATTTCCTTTTAGCAACCACAATTGGAGAAGAGGCTATTAACATTGCATCGGCAGCAGCACTCACCACTGATGACCTTGTCTTCCCTCAGGTTACAAACACATACAAAGACATACGTACTTCTTTCACTATTCTTCTAAGTGGTATATATTCATCAGAATTTCCATTCCCTTAGACATGAGTTGCATTGAGAATGATGCAAGAAGAAAATTTCTTATGCTATGCAGTACAGGGAACCTGGGGTTCTATTATGGCGTGGCTTCACACTACAAGAATTTGCAAACCAGTGTTTTGGAAACAAAGCTGATTATGGAAAAGGCAGGCAGATGCCTATCCATTATGGGTCTAACAAGCACAATTACTTCACTGTATCAGCAACGATTGCGTAAGATATAAACTGTATATATGGTTGCTTTTACTGGGACAGAGCTAGAAATTCATGATTGGAGGGGACAAAAAATAATGGTGATAATGAATACCAAATATAGGGGGGGGGGGGGGGGGCGCATATAGGATACATGTGCATTTTTATTTTTGCTTTGGAGGGGGGACGATGGCCGCTCCAACCATGTATTTAGCTCCGCTCTAGTTCACGTAGAACCCTTTTACACTCTTTATGAAGAAAATGTCAGCCACAAATATTCCTAGTATTTTGCAGTACACAACTTTCCCATGCAGTGGGTGCTGCGTATTCTTTGAAGATGGACAGAAGAAACGCATGTGTAATCACTTATTTTGGTGATGGCGGCTCAAGCGAGGTGAAGATGTTATTACAATATAACTTAAGAGAAACACTTTTTATTTATGACTGGGCAGTTTGGACACAGCATAATAAATAAAGCAATTGCATATATCAGGCAATTCTTTTTATCTGTCTACTGTAACCCACTCCCTTTAAGGACCATTCTTAGGATGCCAAAACAGACATCTTTCCATGATATCCTTATCAATTTTGGATTTGACACCTTAATCTAGGTAATGATTTCAATATTTTTGCCATGACTTCATTCTAGAACATCAAAGAATAGACACTGCTCTCAAGGCCATGACTCTATTAGCTGTCCAGGGGACCTATGAGTTCATCAACTCTGGCTTTTGATTGTTTATTTGTGGTTTCTTCAAATAACTTTAGGGAGATTTCCATGCTGCTTTGAATTTTGCGGCTGTTATGGAGGTCCCAGTTATATTTTTCTGTCGGAACAATGGCTGGGCCATCAGTACCCCTACTTCAGACCAGTTTCGAAGTACTCTTCCCTCTCATTGTGCTCTCTTATACCTTGAACTTCCTGTTAGAGAGTCTTTTTAAATCCAGATACTAATCTCTTTATGGTATTCTTTCATCGACAGGCGATGGTGTTGTTGTTAGAGGCCGTGGTTATGGAGTTCGAAGCATTCGAGTAGATGGTAATGATGCTCTGGCCATTTATAGTGCGGTTCAAGCTGCACGTGAAATGGCAATTAGTGAATGCAGGCCAATCTTGATTGAGGTAAATTAATTATCTTTTTTGTCAATTCATAGGACCTCTGAGGGTTTAATCCTAATACTTGATATCTCACATTCTGATGTTCAGTTCTATCTGTTTTGTTGACAGGCCCTTACATATCGTGTGGGGCATCACTCCACTTCCGATGATTCCACCAAGTACCGTCCAGTTGATGAGATTGAATGGTGGAGATCGGCACGAGACCCTGTAGCTAGATTTAGAAAATGGATTGAAAGTAATGGTTGGTGGTGCAGTGAGGCTGAGTCAGAGCTAACAAACAATGTGAGGGAGCAGGTAAAAATTATAGTCTTTGGACGAAATTTCTAGGACTACAACTTTTTTGAGACTTATACCATCATTTTTAGTTTCTCATGACTTTTCCAGTTAGCAACTTTTACCAGCATGTGGTGCCTATGTGAAGCAGCAAACGCATGATTTACATAAGAAGTTAGGAATGAGCTTTGTGAAGGTCAAAATAGAAATGTTCTTTTTGAACTTTAAAGCAAATTGTTAGAATTACAGTTCAATTGAAAAGGAAAAGAAAAAAGAAACAAAATATAAAGAGGTAAAGAGGGAGGGAGGGAGGGAGGGAGGTGACATACAATAATCCAATAGAGAGAGAGAGAGAGAGAGAGAGAGAGAGAGAGATCTGTAATAACTGCAGACTGTATTTCATAAGCCATTACAGCCAGCAGCTCTTGGAAGCTACTCTCATGTGAAGTTGTTTTAGATACACTCTTGGGGCCCATTGTTATATTGTATCATACATTTTTTTTTGCAAGTTTCTAACGCAGGATACTTTTCATACAGCTATTACATGCAATTCAGGTGGCAGAAAAGTTGAGAAACCTCCACTTGCCGAGCTTTTCATGGATGTTTATGATGTTCCCCCATCAAATCTTTGTGAGCAGGAGAAATTGCTTAGAGAGACTGTTAGAAGGAACCCACAGTATTACCCACCCGAAGTTTCTCTTTAGATTAATCTAAATATGCATGTAATAGGCAGCTAAGTTCATTCATAAAAGCTTGGGCTTGTTTTTTGGCATCTGTTATTCTATTGACATGCATTTGGCCCTTCATCTAATGCAGATAAAACCCATAGTACCTTGCTTTGCTGAACCTTTGTCCATGTGTGGCTATGTCCACTCTTCTATTCCAGCTAACATATCCGAAATTTTGATATTGATGATCATATTGAGACGTGATTTATTTGAACTAAATTAATTAAGCTCCCCCACCTTGAAAACTGGCATGGGGATACAGTAGCAAAGAGCTAGTTTGTCCAACATTACCATGTAACGCTAAATTCGAGGTTAGCTGGCCTCTGAGCTTCTTCACTTTTGAAGAGACGTTTTTTCTTTATAAAACTAATAAAGACAGCTTTTAACTTAAAGTTTTTCTACAACATAAAGCACAAGAAAATATACACAATTCTTATTAGTAACATGCCACCTTTTTTATAGGTAGCATTTTTCAAGCTGTTCGATGCAAGGAACGGCATGAATTCACATAATTTTTGAAGCTATAATTTCAAAGAAATTGTAGAGAATCTTTATCCCTCGTTTAGAATTTCTGAAACATTTAAAAGGTTAGTTACTCGAAATGACATTTCTACAAAACTCAAAAAGTTCATTTGGTGATCTCTGGTTATTGCAAGTAATCCATTTTCTTTTTAAGAAAAAAAATAAAAAAGAAATGTTAGATAGTATAATTCTAATTTATCCAACAAGGCTGGCATTACTCCTAACGAACGTTTGAATTAATTCATGTTAAATAAAATAAAGTTTTAATAATTAATTTGGAGTGTGATGTCAACATTATTAAACAATTATAGGTAAATCTTAGATAATAAGTTTCCATTTTATTCATGTATAATATTAAATTTAAGGGATAATTATCCTTTTATCTGTGTCGGAAAATGATCAAGAAGCAAGTCAATGCTTACAAGCTACTAGGTTTATGTTTTCAATTTAGTTAGATGTATAAACTTAAGTAATGTTACAATTGCATTGCATGGAAACAAAAACTCAGGTTTTCTGAATTTATACCCCATTTTAAATTTGAGATCTTCATCAGCTTTTCCATTAAATAGATACCAGAAATTGTTGTAAAAATATAATTATGCCCATAAAATAAAATAAAAACATTTTTAAAAGAGTAATACAAAAAATCTTTTTTATTAATCTCATAATACTAACGTGACAATCTCAACTAATTATTTGATCAGTCTTGATAAAAATAAAACAAATAAATAATTCAAAAATTCTTTGGAATTGCCCCGTTATAGTTGTGATGTTAAATAAAAATAGAGTTTCTAGATTAATCTTTTCAATAATAATAATAATATTTTTTTAAAAATATATATATATATATATTAATGGTGGCTATCACAATCACCCCCTCAGATGGGTGGCTCACAAAAGGGGGCCCACAAGCCACCCCACCTGGGAACCACTCCTTTAAGGTGGTGGCTTCTTATAATACACTTGGGACCCAAGTGCACTTGGCATTTCTATTCCCTAATTACTGTGTAGGGAATCGGTTAAAGCAATGAGGGGTTTGCTCTAAGAGGGAGAGAAAGAGAGATGTGTAAGGGAGGGCGGGGCTAATTATTTTGGTAAATCATTGGTAGTACTTAACTACTAATTAACCACATGCATCCAAGCCAACGGGAAGTTCAGATCAACCACCATCTTTAGGCCAAACATGGCGTATGCCTTAAAGTCAATTCATTCTTGTACAAATCATCCACGATATTTTTCAACTTGAGCAAATTCTCAATTATTTTGCCTATTCCATATTTTCATTAACAAAGCTGACGATACACCACTAGCCTTCTCCACATAAAGTACCCCATGTGGCTGCAAGAACAGTCGCAGACATCCATTAACAAACACCTTTTGAACTCTCACAAGCTCACACATGTATTTTGGTGCAGATTGTTGCTTAAGCATTTTGTTTTGCTCGCTTCATCAGCTCGATGAATTCCCGAAAAGCTGTAGCAATAATACCTTGTGTCAATATTGTGGTGGGAGTAACCTCAAACTATCTGTATACACATGGTTATCGAAAATAACAGGCCATAGAGAGGCAAAAAGGAAGAGAAATGTTACGTGTACTTTCAAGTGCTTACTCCCTTACGTGACAGTGAAAATCGTCATTGATATATCATATACAAATTAACCCGTCTAAAATTCAAAGGTGATTTTCACTGTCATATAAGGGAGCAAGCACTTTGAAGTACATATAGCATTTCTCCATAAAGAAACATAAAAGTAGACTTCCTGACAATGAGCTCTCATTTCAACCTTACAGAAGAGCAGATATCAAGGAATTCTCTAATATAATTTATGAGAGCACCTTCAAATTAGTGAAAATTGATTCTATAGCTGCTGAAAAAATGTAAAAAGAAAAAACTGCCGTTACCATTATCAGAATCGTGAGGTCCTGGGGATGCTTCAGGGTGGTATTGGAGAGACATGATGTTTCGGGCAGGGTAGGCAAGACCAGCACAGCTTCCATCATTAAGATTGACATGAGTTACTTCCACACCCTCTGGAAGTGAAGCAGGGTCGACTGCATAGTTGTGATTCTGCAACATTATAAATTTTTGTTAAATTTCAACCATCCTCTATAGAAAAGCTCAATGGAAAAAACAAATACAAACCAATTTAATAGATAATGTCTCTGATAAATTAACACACCTGAGCACTAATCTCAACATCGCCAGTCCGAAGATTACGAACTGGATGATTTCCTCCATGGTGACCAAACTTCATTTTGAAGGTTTTACCACCTAATGCCTGGCCAAGCAATTGATGACCCATGCAAATTCCAAAAACAGGAGCCTTTCCCAGTATTTGTTTCACTGTTTCAACGGCATATGGAACCGCTGAAGGGTCTCCAGGGCCATTACTGAAAAGAACCCCATCAGGCTTCATCTTTAGAGTCTCTGAAGCTGGCCAGGTTGAAGGGACAACCGTAATCTTGCAGCCATAGGATGCCAACCGCCTAAGTATATTATGCTTGATCCCAAAATCATATGCAACAACCTTCATTTTATCCACAAGCACAAAATAGAGATAAGAGTGAATTGTCAAATTATAAGCAAAGATATAGTGGTTTGAACGAATCTTAAATAACTTTTACATGAAAAGTTTCTCCATCTCTCCGGTTGTTGTTAAAGTCCCACTCTGACTTTGTTTTATCAATCCATTCAAAAGGGGTCTGGCATGAAACACCACTTATTAAATCAACACCTGAAAAGTTTATACCAAGAAAACCAAGGACTTAAAATCTTCGGCAAGAAAACTATGGACTCGAAATTTTCAGCAGTATTTGCAAACCCTTTAAATAACTGCATGAAATTCTTACCTACAATGTCCCACGAGCGGGACAAGTCTAATAGTTCTTCATCTGCTTTTGACTCTTCTGTGCTCAAAACACCAATAAGACTTCCATCTTGCCTCAATCTACGGGTGATTGCACGAGTGTCAACATCATCTGTAGGACAACAGAACAGCATCAACAGAAAAATGGAGCTCAGAAGTGACAGGCAAAGCTCAATAATTTATCTTGTTGCATCTACAAATTGACTAAATAACTCATGCTATGTTGAATAGCTTACAAATCCCCATGATGTTCCTTTCTGCTAAATAATCACCAAGTGTTTCTGCACATCTCCAATTTGAAGTACTGGAAACAATATTTTAAGTGAGTACAGATCAATCAGCAAAGTTGCTAACATCAAAGTTCCAAAAGCAGCATTAACCAGGCTTACCTGATACTTAAACTTCTAATGACTAGACCACCAAGGAAACATTGCTGTGATTCCTCATCATCTGACATGAAAGACCTCAAAATTAGGTTTTCAAGTAGTCTCCAAGAAATTAGAGTTTGCAACTTAAATTACAAATTTCACTCACCTAAATTTACACCAGTGTTGCCAATATGTGGGTTTGTCATCAGGACAAACTGGCCAGCATAACTAGGGTCTGTAAGAATCTCTTGATACCTGCAATATATATGCATAGCAACCATAAATCATATTGTATGTAGTATGTACGGTCATGCTCAACTTCTCAACTCATAAACCTTCACTGTAAGTTCTCTTGTTATTGTTAAAGTGTGCCTAGGCGCAATTAAGCACATAACACCAAAAAAGAAGTGCTTCTTGATCCGAAAGCAACTGTAGTTGAAGTGAGAAGAGCCTGCACTTCTTGAAGAAACCTCTAGGTGCAAAAAAAACATGCCTTTTCATTGTCCATCAAAACATAGGTAATCAAATAAGAGTTAATTTTCACCGCCACATAATCAAATTGTATGGCAGTCGTATAGCAGTCTACTAAATAGCATTACTCTTCAAATAATTATAACACTGATTAAAAACCAATCAAGAATAACTCTTCATTAGTTTCTAGCCGTCAACTATAGACGTTAGTAGACATTCACATGTGCATATTTCAGATTTTATATTAGGTGTTTGTGTATTCCAACTTTTTGAATAAGTAATAGAATTATGTATTACAAGACAAAAGAATTCATAGGGAGAGTGATTATAACCCATCCTCTCAGCAAATTACAATCAAGAATTTCAAAGAGCTATGAAATCCAGAAAAGAGTTGAAATTTGTGCTTCCAAATGCTTGTAGCCAATCATATCTAAGAAAATAGTTTTAAGCAAGTTCCCATTCAGCTCTACGTTGTTCAAAGTAAGATAGATCCTTTCTCACAGGATTGTCCGCAAAATGCAAAGAGGCACTAAACCCAAAATCATACCCTTTCCAACTTACAAAACATTTCTATCACAGGCCACTGCATTACCCAGTTAGTTATTTAAGCTAGACCGTAACCGCAAGTGATACTTGATTAAATTTATCAATAATTATAGAATAGTTTCTTCTGGGTCACGGAAAAGGTCAATCTATTTGCATATCAAGAATCAAAGCCAATGGAGGGAGCGCCCTTTGGAAATATGAGAATACACCACAGTCCACATTTTTGGATTTGAGAACAATTTTTGATAAATCAGCTCTCACCCTGTCAAAGATGTATTGAAAACCACTTCACCAACTTGTGTTCCTGTAGCACCAAATGATTTGGCCTTCCAGATTGAACCATCTTCAAGCACAAGTCTAGCATCCCAAGTCTTCCATGGTCTCTGCGCCAAACCTGAGGCTGGATTGATTGACATGTAATTTTAGTTTTTCTTTGAAAATCAGCTCGGGACAAAACAAAGTAAAGAATGAAAAAAAGATGATTAAGGTTCATAACTAGAGAAACCAGATGAATTCCCAAAACAGAGAAAATGAAAAGCGAACAAGAGGGAAAAACCAGGGCTACCTAGGGCGGCACCGGGGGAGGAGCATCTGACCGTGAAAGTTCTAACCTTTGGAGAACGATCGGGTGGAGTCCTTGAGGCAAAGCAGCAGAGCGGGTTACTCACCGCCAAATCCATTGCTTTGGAGCCCATTCTCTCTCGCTTCACGGTCGGAGAGGGCGCAGCAGTTGGGTTTTGACTTTTGAGTTAGGTTTTTGTGAGCTTCTCGGTGTCTGAGGAGGAATTATTTATAAGCGCGCTTCATCGCAGGGAAGCTTTCCATAAAGGAGCCGTTTTTTCGATTGGTTGCTTCGGGCGTTTGATAGAGACGCGTGGCAGCATAGTTGATCATGCTATGTCTCGACGGACCTTCTGAAGTGTCTGAACTCAGCATTCCCTACAGTTCTGAAACTATTCTAATCCTATGTGTACTTTCTTTCAGTTTTTTTAGTAAGAAAGGGAAACAAAAATTATGAGCTTTTGTTTGAGTTTGCTCTTTGCTTTCTTTTTTTTTCTTTTTTTCTCTTTTAAAAAAAAAATTAAAAAAAAAAAAAAAAACTTCAACCACAAAATGCTCTCTAAACACCCAAAACCGTGTTAAAGGACCGATTAAGTGATTGAATTTACCTATTTCTATTGGCTCAAGCTTTTGAGATAAGTGATGATTTAACATGATATCAGAGTAGAGGTCTTGAGTTCGAATCTTGTCTATTTCATTTGCCTCCCATTTCAATTAAGGGTGCGTTTGGGATTGCGATTTCGTAGAGAAAAAGTGCGACTTTAAACTAAATCGCAAAAAATAAACTGTTTGGAAACTGCTTTTTTAAAAAATTGCGATTTGAAAACGCAAAAAAATGCTTATTCAAATCGCAGGCAATAGAGTGCTTTTTTGAAAACGCAGTATTTTAAAAAGCTAACCTACGATTTTAAAGGTCAAAGTGCGATTTTGCCAAACGCTTAACTGTGTTTTTAAAAATCACTTTTTTAAATCACACATTTTAAAATAGCTATTTTTAAATCGCACTTTTTGAAGTCTCAAACCCAAACAGACCCTAAATATTTCATGTATTGGATCTCACCTATTAAAATGGAATTTAAGCCCATACATGAGGAGCAGTGTTAAAGTACTGATTAAGTAATTAAATTTACATTTTCCTATTAGCTTAAACTTTTTGTATAAGTGGTGATTTCACTGATTTAAGAAACCCTACCTTTCTCTCTAGCGCCCGCCGCATAAAGGGAAAAGCTTGAGGAGGACGTTCTTCCCTCTTCACCCTCTTCCTCTCTCTCTTGATGTTGCATTCGGGTTCCTTCTGGCTAGATCTTTTTCTAGCCCAATTTGCCTCTTATGAGGCTTTATCCATCGCCTTAAGAGATTTATCCCTTATCTTCAAAAAAATGCAGCCTCAACCTTTCATCGCTACCATTTCACCTCTTTGGAGCCTCCACAATGCCTACACCGTCTAGTTCTGACTTGGGTCTCAGTTTTGATTTTTTGATTTTTTTAAGCTCAATCTATCATCCTCAGTCAACCCTGCCACCAACACACGGTACACACCCCTCCACATCACCGTCAAACTCCCTACAGCCCGTAGCCACCTCACACACATCAACATGGCTTTCACGCACCTCCTCGTGGTTTTCACGCGCCTCCTCATGTTTTTCACGCACCTGTGCGTGGATCTCACGTGCGGGTACGTGGATCCCAGGCGCCACCATTTTGCCTTCACCTCTGTTTCTTGTGCTACATATGTTCTTTTTTCAGTATTTATGTACTTTTTGTTGTTCTTTTTCTGTATTTCCTTTGTATTTTTTTATTTTATTTATTTTCCTTTTGTATGTTGTTCGTGGGTTTGAATCTCCCTGGCCTTTTACGGTCTCATTTGTTGGAGGATATTTTTTACTTCTCGAGTTTGTTCTTCTTGATGACAGATTATGTTATTAACCGCTTAATAACCATTAATAATTGTTAACCACTAATCGTATAATTACTTTTGTGGACGGTTGGAAGAAGAAAAATAAAATAAAATAAATGAATAAATAAATAATAAATTTCAAACCACCTAGGTCGGGGCGGTTAGCAATTTTAGGTGTAGGCGGGTCTCGTAATGGTCATACCCCTACCCATGTCCTTTGTTTTGGTGATTTAGCCTCTTTACACAGCTCATTACTTGGCTTTTGTCTAAGAAATAGAGATTCAAGTCTTTTATGGTTTATTAGGATCATTAATGGATCTATTGCCTATTTTATGTTAACTGTTTCACCACTGTTTATTTTGTTTGGGTATGTTATTAGGAGTCCACTCCTTTTGGCTTTTTGTATCGTTGTAATCCATCATTTTAGTAATGGAATGTACTTAAAAAAAAAAAAAAAAATCATTAAACACTTAAAACCATTTTTACCTTTTTATTACATCAAAACAGTCAACTGAAAAGCAAAAAGCATCACCCAAAAGCATTATCACACAAATTTCTCCGTAAACTATCATCACTGCATCATTTATATCTTGAAATTTTAACTCAGCCTATCTCAGATCTTATTTTAAGGTTTTATGCCTATTTGTTTCGGTATAAAATATTTTCGGTTGGAAAATGATTTTAGCTGAAAATTCAGCGTTTTCAAAAAACCATCAATTTGCCTACAATTTAAAAAAAAAATTATTTTTTACCTTTTTAAATCACAATTTTTTAAAAACATAATTTTCAAACAAATTTATTTTTTTACAATTTGATTTAAAATTATATTTTTTTATCTACGAAATCATAATCCTAAACACACCTTCAATTCCATTAGAAAACAAATTTTATGGAAAGGCATTGGATTGTTGTTTGGACAGAATTTGGACAATTTTCCTGGGGGACAAAAGAAGTGGAAGTGAATAGTCTTTTAAAAGGGGGGAAAAAAACAAGTGTCCTAGTGAGATCATGCTTGAGTAGATGAAAATGAGATGCCGAGAGAGAGAGAGAGAGAGAAAAAAGAAAAAAAAAAAAAGAAATGGGTAGGAAAAAGGATTAAAATAAGATGCAACTCATTAATCTTGATGATGGATAAGTATTGTTTTCCCTTTGTAGCTTTTCGGCATATTAGAGAGCCAATCTGATGACTCTTCACATTATCCAAAAGTTCAATTTTGATAATTTTTTTGTCTTTGTCTTTGTCTTTTGAGCAGATTTATTTAGTTGGGAGCTTTTACACATCTTTGGCGCTTCCGACCATTATTATATCAAGTCTCTTTACGTCAAAATCATGCTGAGGATTCAAAATGTACATTCAAAACTAAATCACAAAAAAAAAAAAAATTATTTAATAGTTGTTGGGGGGAAAATATCGGCCTTCTCGGTAGTCAGGCCCATTGGGTTCACTCGACCAAGTCCAAATATTAAAGAGAGCATAATCCACCCTAGCCCGTTAAGACCACTTGGGCCCAATCTGTTCAACTGGCCCGAATTGCCGACCCAAATACTAGTTGATATCCACGTCCGCGTATATCTCGGCAGTACCCGGAATCTAAGGGACACGACGCACGACATGAAACTTGATTGTGCTCCCGAGGTAAGCGGAACCCGAAATATCCGTGCATCCAGGGCCACGTCTCCTTCAACCGCCTCGTGCATGAATTGAGAGACTAATTGAACTGCTCTTCAACCTCTATAAATACTAGAACACTCTCAGATATTAAGGTACATGCTAATCAATCTTTTTGGCATTATTCTGCGCATTTACTCTCAAAACCATACACTCACTTAAGCATCAGAACGGGGTTGTCGAAACCCCCCGACGCAGCCTTCTTTTTCAGGTGGACCAGGAGCATACAAGACAAATATCTGATCGACACGTCACCTACCGCAAACTGTTTTAACAGTTTGGCTCCGTCTGTGGGAACGACTTGTGTTGTTTATCTACAACAAATCCGCTATGGTGAACACTAGATCAGAAGCGAACAGAGCGTCTCGGGATGATAGAAACGCCCGAGAGGAAGGAAACTCAAACGATCCCCAACTCACCCGCATGAACGAGAAAATCGAGCAAATGGCCAAAAGTATCGAGGATTTGGCTACTATGAATGCTATTCTCCAGGCTCGGGTTCTGGAAATCCACCGGCCAGTCACAGATCCATAAGTCCAAGAGGTCCACAATAGTCATATCGGAGAGCGACGGGAGGACGAAAGACCCGGAGGCAGCCGAGTCGAGGAATCCGAAGAAAGAAACAACCAAGAAGAAGAAATTCACGTGCACCTTCCCCCTCCTCAAACCGAGGCCGAAAGGGCGGTGCAAGGCATGATCACCCGACTAGAACAGAGATGCAATGTTCTGACTGCAGCTATAGAACGGAATGACAAGGGAAAAGCCTCCCTAGTCGAGAATCTTCTACAAAAAACCACTTCTCCATTCATCGAGGATGTGGCCAACATTCGTCTCCCTGAGAAGTTTAAAATCCCAGAGATTCCGTTTTATACAGGCCTTGAAGATCCCGTGGAGCATCTGGACAATTTCCGCACCCACATGGACCTTCATCGAACGCCCGAGATGGTAGCTTGTCGAGCCTTCCCTCTGACCCTCTCGGGTAATGCTCGCGATTGGTTCCGGAAGCTTCCTCAAAACTCCATCCGTCACTTCGATGACCTCGGGAGGATGTTCCTGACGCAGTTCATGGCCGGGAGGGTTAGAAGGAAGCCATCCGGATCCTTGATGTCATTACACCAGGGACCCGAGGAGTCTCTCAGAAACTTCTTCTTGAAATTCAATCAGGTGAGGCTCGAAGCTGAGACCGCAACCGACGACTTCATATATAGAGCCCTCTTGCAGGGAATACAGAAAGTTGGAGCTCTTATGGCTGATATAGCCCCAAAGCTTCCACAGAATCTAGACGGCTTCATGAATAAAGCCGAGAAGTACATCAACCAAGAGGAAACGCTCTGAGCCCTGCTAGGATTCGAGCGGAATCGCACTTCCACCTCCGAGAACAAAAAGAAGTTAAAGGATCATCGGAAAGAAGAGCGCAAGCGTGTTCCGGAAGAAGATGAGGCTAGGCCAAAGCGAGATCAAGAGTCGTTAAGGGGTCATAACTGGACACCCCTCAAAGCTCTCATCATGGATGTTCTTGTTGTGAGTTTTAATGAGTACTCGCAAGCGCACGAATCGTTTACAATATAGTGTGTGAAAGTGTGTGGTCGAATCCACAGGGAAATGGTCAAATATTGGTGTCTTGTTTAATCAACCTCATTTTAACCTAGTTCCAAAGGTTTGAGGATTGATTCAAGAACAAAAGACTAAATAAAAGAGATGAAATGAAATATGCAAATTAAAAGGAACTAAGGCTAAGGAATCTACCAAACCAAATCCAACAACTCACACTCTTGGTTTCCACTTGAACACCCAAAGAACATTAAGCTTTGGATGTCATTCAAATGTCTTAACCACTAACTCTAGAACCATTAAATGAATCCAACTCAAAGATGAATCATAAAGAGTACCCATTTGAAATCAAATCATCCAATGTATCCATTCAATGAACAAATCACAATGGATATCATCATTCAAACCGATAAAACAATGTATTCATCGGTTGAAACACATTAAATGTCCTATATCTACCACCAACCACATTCATTGCAAGAGATGAAGCATTAAATGAATGGAATTTGAACAACAAATATGATATATCATTAAATGTGCAAGTAGTATAACAAGAGTGTGAGTGTCATCACTGGAAAGGCTTCATCCTCAACCTTAGTTGAGGTTACTAGCCTTCCATGACTAAGAACACCACAAGAAAATGAAGAACAAACATGAAATAAAAGAAAAGCTTTACAAAGAGAAAGTGTCTAAAAGCTACTGGAATACACTACAAAATGCACGAAATTAAACCTATCTACTGCTATCTGAACTCTCTCAACAAGGAGGCATGGCTATGACATTTATAGAAGAAAATTTAGGGCTAGATACCCATGTAAAATGACTCCTCTAACCCCCTCTAGGGTTCCTCTCTTGCTAGAGACAATCAAGGTCACGAAATCAGCGTGTTCTGCTGCAAAAATCAGAGGGAGAACTGCTTTTTGTCATGGAGAAGCTCCTGATTGGGTGTTCTGGCGCGCTTCTGCAAAAGTAAGTTCTGGAAAATTTCGATCGATCGACTTCGGGCAAAATTCGATCGATCGAATTTAAGTTCGATCGATCGAGTTCTCCAGAGCTTTCGAATTTTCCAAGCAATTCCACATGAATTTTGCCATTCCTCACTTATTGACCTACAAAACATAAAAACACAAAAACTAACCAAAGCATCAGAAAATAACAAGGCTAAAGGTTTAACTAATGTAAATCAAGGGGTCCAAATACACAATATTTGGCACTTATCAAATACCCCCAAACTTACATTTTGCTAGTCCCTTAGCAAAAACAAAATAGAAAACAAAATCAAAGCATGAAACATAAATCCTCTTTCGTGGGAGAAACGATTGCATTTAGCATATACAACAAGCCTTTTAAACCCCTAGGACTCCCTAGTGGACAAGTGAAGTCTCGTGAAGGTTTGCCAAAAATGATACCCACAAACATTGAAGTACTGAATTATCAATTGAGCAAAAATCATCATTCAAACACATGGTTCACACATCATGAGTATATTTAACAAAATGAATATCATATTATCATGTTATCAAAAATCGATCAACTCATAGATGGAAAATTGAGACAACACATGTTCAAAAGTGTAAGGTGTGAATAACATAGAGTCATGGGGTTTTCGACTTTCCTCAAAGCACATATATCAAAAATTCGCAGGACTTCCATCAAATAACCAAGGCTTAACTTACATTTATTATTTTTGTGTCGACTGTGCAATGCTTGACTCCATTAAGCTTTCTAATTGACCCATGTAACGAGTGTTGGGCCAGTGACTCCCAAACCAGATGGTTTTAAGGCACTAGATGTAAAAACATCCCTAATGGCTTAATTACTCAAGTCAAAAAAGCTACGAAGTCAAATTAGCCAAACAAACATCCAAGCTGAAATTCTCGTCTTTTTACGCGAACACCTAATGTTTAATGAGGTAAGAGGCCCGGTTACTCAATGAGAAGTCAAATTGGTGATATTATTCTAAGCAGATTTTTTTTTTTTTTATTTATATATATATAACAATAAGCCAAGGTTTCAACAAGTCATCCTACAAATCTCAAGACACATAATTTTTAATTCAAATCTCATACCCCACAGAAACAATGCTAATGTGCTTATGATAAACAATTTAAACATGTCAAGTCTCTCTAATCCAAAGATGAGTCAAAAGATCTCAGATTTTAATGATATGCAAAATTCAACATGTTAAACAAACCAATGAGATGCAAACCATAGTAAGATGTAACCATGCTCAACTAACAATAAGGTATATTTTTTTATTTTTTTTTAAGCAAGTATTAACAAAGCAAGTATTAACAAAGCAAGCATTAAATGAAAACAGACAGAAATGTCTACCCCACCCCTAAATTAGAATGACACATTGTTCCCAATGTGGCTAGAGATACAATACCGAAATGGTGATGCAAGTTGGGCACACTGCAAGAGAAACTCTCCCCCAAACTTGAATGGCAGATACTGTCCTGAAAATCACAACTAAAACACAAGAAATAAAATCAAATGATAAGGAAAAATGATGAAGGTTGCCTCCCACAAGCGCTAAGTTTTCAGTCTTCAGCCACACTTTCCATCCTGACGACAATCACTCCGAGTAACTCGGATCCTCTAAAAGGGTCGTCTCAACCTCCGAGCTCTGTAACTCAAAAAATGGCTTCAGTCGTTTCCCGTTCACCTTGAACGTGCTGCCATTTTTTGGATCCTCAATCTCAATGGCCCCATAAGAAAACACTGATTAAACTATGAAAGGGCTTGTCCATCGAGATCAGAGCTTCCCCGGAAACAGATGCAGACGTGAATTGTAAAGAATGACTTTCTGACCGGGCTCAAAAAATCACCTCAATATGTTCTGGTCGTGAACCTTCTTCATCCGTGCTTTGTACATCCTAGCACAATCATAAGCATCGTTCCTCAGCTCTTCCAATTCATTTAGTTGGAGCTTCCTCTGTGAGCCAGCCTTTGTGAGATCAAAATTCAGCTGCTTAATGGCCCAGTAGGCTCTGTGCTCCAATTCCACAGGCAGATGGCATGCTTTCCCGTACACTATATGGTAAGGTGACATGCCAATCAGTGTCTTGAAAGTTGTCTGATACTCCCATAATGCATCGTTCAACCGGAGAGACCAATCTTTCCTTGACGGGTTCACCGTCTTCTCTAAAATCCTCTTGATCTCTCTGTTTGAAACCTCCACTTGTCCACTCGTCTAAGGGTGATAGGGAGTGGCAACCTTGTGCATGATGCAATATTTCTTCATCAGCTGCTCGAAGACCCGATTGCAGAAATGCTTAGCACCGTTACTAATAATTTCTCGAGGCGTACCAAAACGAGCAAATATAGTGTCCTTTAAAAACTGGACCACAACTTTGTGGTCGTTGGTCTTGCAGGCAGCAGCCTCTACCCATTTGGACACGTAGTCCACCGCAACTAGTATGTACAGATAGCCGAATGAGGTCGGGAAAGGTCTCATGAAATCGATGCCTCATACGTCAAAGATCTCAATAATAAGAATGGGGTTAAGGGGCATCATATTTTGGAGTGAAATACTCCCTAGCTTCTAACAGCGCTCGCATGAAACACAATAAGTGTGAGCGTCTTGAAAGATGGTCGGCCAGTAAAAACCGCACTACAAAATCTTTGCAGCGGTCTTCTTTGCACTGAAATGGCCTCCACAGGCATGATCATGACAGAAGGAGATTACACTGGATTGGTCAGGCTCGGGAATACATCTCCTAATGATCTGATCGAGACAATACTTGAACAAATAAGGATCGTCCCAGAAAAAATTTTCACCACGGACATGAATTTAGACTTATCTTGCCGCCCCCAATGCAAAGGCATTTGACCGGTGACAAGATAGTTCACTATGTCAGCAAACCATGGCGAGTGAGCATAAGCAATATGCATCAACTACTCATCGGGGAAGGTCTCAGAGATGGGGACGGCTTCTTCCGTGAAATCCACGGTAATCCTCGAGAGATGATCGGCCACCACATTTTCGGAACCCTTCTTATCCCGAATCTCAATGTCGAACTCTTGTAAGAGCAAAATCCACCGAATGAGGCGAGCTTTAGCATCCTTTTTGGAGAAAAGATACTTCAATGCCGCGTGATCCGAGTAGATGATGACTTTCGATCCTAGTAGGTAGGATCGAAACTTATCCAGAGTAAATACGACTGCTAGGAGCTCCTTCTCAGTGGTCGAATAATTCAGCTGGGCGTCGTTCAGAGTTCGACTTGCATAATAAATGACGTGGGGGAGTTTGTCAAGGCGCTGCCCCAACACAGCTCCAACGGCGTAATCGGACGCGTCACACATGATCTCGAAAGGTGTACCCCAGCTAGAGGGCCGAATGATGGGTGTGGACGTCAGAATTGCCTTCAAGGCCCCAAATGCCTTCTTGCAGTCCTCGTCAAAAATGAAAGGGGCCTCTTTCACCAACAGTTTGCACAAGGGCCGAGCGATCTTGCTGAAGTCCTGGATGAATCGTCGATAAAATCCTGCATAGCCCAGAAAAGAGCGAACCTCTTTCACCGTCCGTGGGGGTGGAAGGTTGGATATCAAGTCTACCTTCGCCTTTTCTACCTCTATCCCCCGATGAGAGATGACGTGCCCGAGCACAATTCCTTGTTGTACCATAAAATGACACTTCTCCTAATTGAGTACCAGGTTCTTCTCTTTATACCTCACCAAGACTAACGTGAGGTGGTGCAAACACTCCTCAAAAGATGACCCAAAAACAGAGAAGTCGTCCATAAATACCTCCAGGAAACGCTCCACCATGTCAGAAAAGATGCTGATCATGCACCGCTGAAAAGTAACGGGTGCATTGCATAACCCAAAGGGCATGCGTCGGTAGGCGAACGTCCCGAACGGACGAGTGAAGGTCTTCTTCTCTTGGTCTTCAGGGTCCACAGGGACCTGGTTATATCCATAATAACCATCCAAAAAACAGTAATACTCGTGCCCGGCCAACCGCTCCACCATTTGATCAATGAACGGAAGAGGAAAGTGATCTTTCCTGGTGGCGGTGTTCAGCTTGCGGTAGTCGATGCAGACTCTCCATCCAGACTGTACTCGAGTTGGGACCAACTCGCCTTCCTTGTCCTGCACGACCATTACTCCAGCTCGCTTGTGCACGACATGAATGGGGCTCACCCATTTGCTGTCAGAGATTGGGTAGATGATGCCAGCATCCAACAACTTGATTACTTCTCCTCTGACGACTTCCTTCATGGTCTGGTTGAGCCTTCTCTGTGGCTCCCTTGATGGTTTGGTGTCTTCCTCCAGATGTATCTTGTGCATAACCACCGAGGGGCTGATTCCCTTAATATCTTCTATGGTCCAGCCTATAGCTTCCTTATACTCTCTCAAAACATCTAACAATTTCTCCTCCTGAGCAGCATGTAGATCCAAGATATGATTACAGGCAAAGTCTCGGCTGGACCTAGGAACTTATACTTAAGATTGTCTGGCAGGGGCTTAAGTTCCTTCTTAGGAGGCTCAGGTACTGTTGCCTCCTCTTCGTCCTTGCTCACCAGATGAGCAAACTCTAAAATGATATTTTCTTGCTCAAGTAACTAATCCAAGTCCAGATCCTCTCCGAACTGAGCAAAGCATGCCTCCAGGGGGTCTTTGGTGCTTGATTCTTCCTCTATGATCTCCTCAATCAAGCAGGCACTTCCGATCTCATCGCACACCCTCGGCCTCTTGCTGATGTCAAAGATGTTCAGCTCCACTGTCATATTGCCGAAGGAGATCTTCATCACCCCTGTCCTGCAGTTGATCAGGGCATTAGCGGTAGCTAAGAATGGTCGCCCTAGGATTACCGGTATCTGAACTCTAACATTCTGTACTGGCTCGGTGTCAAGCACTATAAAGTCCACGGGGAAATAAAACTTGTCCACCTTAATCAAAACATCCTCCACTATTCCCCGTGGTATCTTAACTGACCGGTCAGCCAACTGCAGTGTCATGGAGGTGGGCTTCAATTCTCCTAACCCTAATTGCAAGTAAACTGAATAGGGGAGGAGATTGACACTGGCTCCAAGGTCAAGCAGATCCTTCTCAATGTGGCTGACTCCTATCGTGCAAGAGATAGTAGGACATCCAGGGTCCTTGTACTTGATAGGCAGCCTACATCGGGACATTGGTTTTCCGCTTGACGGTGATCAAGTCCTTCAAGAACTTAGCGTAAGACAGCACTTGCTAGATGGCATCCAAGAACGGGATGTTGATCTGCACTTGTTTGAACACCTCCAAAATGTCCTCGAACTTTCCTCCTTTCTTGGGCGCGACAAGTCTATCAAGGTAAGGCGCCTTAGGGATAAACGACCTAGGAGGAGTCTCTATGGTCGGAGCTAATGTAAATGGCTCGGCATCTCTCTTCTCTACACTCCTGCTTCCTTGTCCTTCTTGTGCAGCAGGGTTCTCCTCAGGGTGAACCACTTGGTTGTCTATTTGTTTCCCTGACCTAAGTGTGACAACGGCTTGCACATGCTCCAACCCATGCACTGCATTTGATGAACTTCGTTCATGGAACTGCAACTTTGGATTTGGCACAGGCTGACTAGGGAGCTTTCCCTTCTCTCTCTCCCCTAGGTGACTAGCAATTTGCCCGATCTGGGTCTCCATCTTGGCAATAGCTTGAGTGTTCACCATGGTAGCATTCTTCACGTCATTGATGGATTGGCCTGTGAGCTGGATGAAGGCCTTAAGAGTTTCTTCCAAAGAAGACTGTGAAGAAGAGGCAGAGGATTGAGCAGGGGCTTGGTATGTCGGTGCTGGCTGGGAGGGACGGCTTTGATGGTGAATAGGCTTATGAAATCCCGGGGGGTATTGAGTATGGCTTTGGTGTGGAGCTCCCCCTTGGGTCATTGGCCGATTCTGCTTCCATGAGAAATTAGGGTGGTTTCGCCACCCTGGATTGTAGGTCTCGGAAAAGGGTCCATTGGCTTGCTTCCTATAGTCGTTGAAAGCGTTCACTTGCTCCATTGGTGACTCGACAAAAGCTGGCAAAGATGGGCAAGTTTGTGCTAAGTGCATGTGACTAGCACATATGGAACAACAATCAACGTGGAATGGGTTGGCAGCACTGATGGATTTGCTTACAACTAAAGCTTCGACCTTCTTTGTGAGAGCATCTATCTTCATTTTTAATTCTACATCCTCCTTAACCTCGTAGATTCCTCCCTTCTTCTGAATGCGAGCAGCTTTATCTCGACAGCTTGAAAAATCCCACTATTGGGAATTGTTGGATAACTGATCTAAGGTCCTATACGCCTCCTCTCCCGTCAAACTCAGAAATGCGCCTCCGTTCATCGACTCGATCATGCTACGGTTGGATTGAGTTAATCCTTGATAGAAAATTTGCACGAGTCTCCACTTCTCGTATCCATGTGGAGGGCACTTAATCAACATATCTTGAAATCTCTTCCAACTCTCAGAAAATTTCTCATCTTCTTCTTGAGTAAATGAGCTTATCTCCTTCCTACACTCATTGAGGACATGGGGAAGAATTTGTTGTAGAACTTGTTTAGCAAGTTCTCCCAAGAAGTGATGGAGCCAGGCATGTTTGAATCCAACCATGCCTTAGCTTTATCATGGAGTGAGAAAGGAAATAGTCTAAGATGCACAGACTCTTCAGAAAAATTTTGAAATTTGAAGGTGGCACAGATGTCTTTGAATTTCTTCACATGGCTATAAGGATTTTCGAGGTCCAAGCCATGGAATGCGGGTAGGAGTTGGATGATATGAGGCTTGACGTCAAAGTGAGTGGCATTGGTTGGGGGTAACACTATACATGAATGAGAATTTGTTGCAATGCGTGCAAACAAATCCCTAAGTGTCCTAGTATGATCAACGTTTTCTCCCCGATTCCTCTCATTCTCATCCACATGTATGTTATCTCCCATCTCAACAGAATTTCTAAATCTTCTCCTAAGAGTTCTTTCAATTTCGGGATCTAAAGATGTCAATTCTAGGTTCAATGATCTTCTACCAAGCATACACCAAACATACACAAATGTTTAAGCAAAAGACAAACATAAATAAAGAAAAGAATTTGCTAATGGGGAGCAAAGTTCTCAAAAGTACAATCTAGGCTTGTTCCTAGGTAGGTGAGGGGGGTCACATTGGACACACTTAAATCCCAAGACCTTTCCTTGCCAGAATTCACCTTGTCATTGCCCTTAGATAGCTAAGTAGACCCACACTAGCAAAAATGTTTTTTTTTTTTTTTTTTTAAAAGAAAAATAATACAACTAAGATAAAAGGTAAAGACTAACAAAAATGCATACAGTTTACACAAAGATAGCAGCAAAAGTAACAATAAGAATACTTACAAATTGGGACCAAAAAGAATTTTTGGTAAAAATTTCTGCTACTGATCTTATCCAGGAGCTGCCTTCTGAGTTGAGGTCGATCAATCGAATATAAAGTCGATCGATCGACAATAGATCGATCGAAGTTGTAATGGATCGATCGAATCTTTGAAATGTTGCAGGAGCAGAAACAGGAATAAAAACAGAACACAAACTCTTTCTTTTCTTTTTTTCTTTTGTGTTAGAACAAAACAAAACAAACTGAGGGTGATATGAAACACAAACTACACAGAATTTGAACTAAATTATAATGAACTAAAAGAAAATTAAACAAACAACAAAATACTATTAAACAGAAACAAATTATGAACAATTGAACAAAATGGACTAAAAGAAGTACTAGAACAGGGATACTCACCTTGTTCCGAGCTGCTGCTGTGCAAGAAATTCGATCCATCGAAGTATAATTCGATCGATCGAAATCGATCGATCGAATTTATTTTTGATCAATCGATTCGTCAGGGCACCCAGTAAGTTGCAGAAGCTGCAGAACAGATCCGGGAGAAACAAAGAAAGAACTTTAGAATACAGAACTAAAGCTAAAAAACAGAAAAATGAAACAAAAATCTATCTAACTAGTAGATAAACAAAATCAATCAAACAAAAACCAATTTTTGAACCGATCTCCCCGGCAACGGCGCCAAAAACTTGCTGTGAGTTTTAATGAGTACTCGCAAGCGCACGAATCGTTTGCAATATAGTGTGTGAAAGTGCGAGGTCGAATCCACATGGAAATGGTCAATATTGGTGTCTTGTTTAATCAAACTCATTTTAACCTAGTTCCAAAGGTTTGAGGATTGATTCAAGAACAAAAGACTAAATAAAAGAGATGAAATGAAATATGCAAATTAAAAGGAACTAAGGCTAAGGAATCTACCAAACCAAATCCAACAACTCACACTCTTAATTTCCACTTGAACACCCAAAGAACATTAAGCTTTGGATGTCATTCAAATGTCTTAACCACTAACTCTAGAACCATTAAATGAATCCAACTCAAAGATGAATCACAAAGAGTACCCATTTGAAATCAAATCATCCAATGTATCCATTCAATGAACAAATCACAATGCATATCATCATTCAAACCGATAAAACAATGTATCCATCGGTTGAAACACATTAAATGTCCTATATCTACCACCAACCACATTCATTGCAAGAGATGAAGCATTAAATGAATGGAATTTGAACAACAAATATGATATATCATTAAATGTGCAAGTAGTATAACAAGAGTGTGAGTGTCATCACTGAAAAGGCTTCATCCTCAACCTTAGTTGAGGTTACTAGCCTTCCATGACTAAGAACACCATAAGAAAATGAAGAACAAACATGAAATAAAAGAAAAGCTTTACAAAGAGAAAGTGTCTAAAAGCTATTGGAATACACTACAAAATGCACGAAATTAAACCTATCTACTGCTCTCTGAACTCTCTCAACAAGGAGGCATGGCTATGGCATTTATAGAAGAAAATTAGGGCTAGATACCCATGTAAAATGACTCCTCTAACCCATTCTAGGGTTCCTCTCTTGCTAGAGAAAATCAAGGTCATGAAATCAGCGTGTTCTGTTGCAAAAATCAGAGGGAGAACTGCTTTTTGTCATGGAGAAGCTCCTGATTGGGTGTTCTGGCGCGCTTCTGCAAAAGTAAGTTCTGGGAAATTTCGATCGATCGACTTCGGGAAAAATTCGATCGATCGAATTTAAGTTCGATCGATCGAGTTCTCCAGAGCTTCCGAATTTTCCAAGCAATTCCACATGAATTTTGTCATTCCTCACTTATTGACCTACAAAACATAAAAACATAAAAACTAACCAAAGCATCAGAAAATAACAAGGCTAAAGGTTTAACTAATGTAAATCAAGGGGTCCAAATACACAATATTTGGCACTCATCAGTTCTCATGGAGATAAAGCAAGACCCTATGTATTGGAAGCCCAGGCCAGTGCTGGTGAATCCGAATTCACCCTATGCAGATCAGTATTGTGCTTTCCATGATACCACCGGGCATCGCACTGTCCTTGAGACTTCTGATAGAACGTTTTATAGAAAATGGAAAGCTCGTACGTTTCCTCGCAGATCAAAGAATTCAACAGGATCCGGGGTACGACAACCACCCCCAGGAAAACTACAATCGGTTCCATCAGAATGGGAACAATCCTCGGAATGACCGAGGAAGAGATCAGGAAAGGGGCAAGGAACCAGAACGCAGGCCAGACCCTCGGTTCACACAAGAAAGAACAGGAGCCAAGCCATACCAGCACCACAAGAAAACCTTCCGGAGATACAAACGATTTCGAGGGGTTTTGGAGGAGGAGGAGAGTCTAACTCGGGACGGAAGGCATATGCAAAGGCAGTTACGGGATTTCGAGGTATACTCGGTGCAGAAACCTCCAAAGTCCCAGAAACGAGACACCCAGGTGATCGGATTCTCGGATGATGATTATGCGGGGGTATCTCTTCCCCATACCGACGCTCTGGTACTAAGTTTGGTCATTGCCAACCATAAAATCTATCGCATCTTGATTGACACAGGAAGCTCGGCTGACATCCTATATAGGTCAGCCTGCGAGCAAATGAAGATAGATCGAAACAGGTGATCCCGGCAAGACATTCACTTGTGGGGTTCACAGGAGAACAAGTGCTCCCGCTCGGTTCCATCGAGCTCCCGGTGATAGCAGGAATGTACCCGAGGCAGAGCACGATAATGGTTCGGTTCCTGATAATAGATCGACCATCGGCTTACAATGCCATCCTTGGAAGAACAGCTCTCAACGAGCTTAAGGTTGTAACCTCGACCCCCCACCTGAGCATGAAATTCCCCACCGAAGAAGGAGTCGGTGTCGAAAAAGGAGACCAACGGATGGCTCGAGAATGCTACAACACAAGCTTGAAAAAGCTCCCAGAAGCTGGGAGACTTGGAGAGAGGAAAAAAGACGACGAAAAATAGCAATCACCGTTGGGGGAGCCGGTAGAAGAGTCGGAAAGTTTCGAGCTCGGTGACTCGGAGAAGACGATCCGTGTAGGTTCGCAGCTTTCCCCGGAGATAAAAATGGCGTTGGAAGCGTTCCTTAGACGAAACCAAGTCGTTTTTGCGTGGAGCCATGAAGATATGCCAGGAATACCCCCATCCATGATTGTCCACAAACTAATGGTCGACCCGAGTCACCGACCGGTTAAACAGCGAAGAAGAAGTTTTGCTCCTGATCGGAATCAGGCTGTATCCGAGGAGGTATAGAAGCTCCTGAAGGCCTGGTTTATCCGGGAAGTAGATTACCCAGAGTGGTTGGCCAACGTGGTGTTAGTCAAAAAAACCACCGGAAAATGGAGAATGTGTGTCGATTTCACTGACCTCAACAAAGCATTTCCCAAAGATAGCTTCCTTTTGCCTCGGATCGACCTGCTGGTAGACTCTACATCCGGGCATGAACTACTCACATTCATGGATGCTTTCTCGGGGTATAACCAGATTCACATGAATGAGATCGACCAAGAAAAAACATCTTTCATTACCGACCGAGGCCTTTATTGCTACAAGATGATGTCGTTCGGTCTAAAAAATGCAGGGGCCACGTACTAGAGGCTAGTAAACAAGATGTTCCGAGATCAGATCGGACGGAACGTAGAAGTTTATGTCGATGACATGCTTGTCAAGAGCATCCGAACCGCCAGCCATATAGCAGATCTGAGGGAGACCTTCGAGACGTCGAGGAGTCACAAGATGAAGCTCAATCCGGCAAAGTGCGCTTTCGGCGTCTCCTCCGGGAAGTTCTTGGGGTTTATGGTCTCGCAAAGAGGAATCGAGGCAAATCCCGAGAAGGTTAACGCAGTCCTCGGTATGCAATCCCCTCAGACGACCAAGCAACTGCAACAATTGACCGGAAGAATAGCAGCCTTAAACCGGTTCATCTCCAGATCTACAGACAAATGTCTCCCGTTCTTCAAGATATTGAGAAAAGCATTTGAATGGAATAGTGAGTGCGAGGAGGCCTTTGGGAAGTTGAAAGAATACCTTATCAATCCCCCGCTCCTGAGCCGCTCGGATGAAGGCGAAATACTTTATCTCTACCTGGCAATATCACCCTCGGCTATAAGCTCTGCTTTGGTTCGCAAGGATTCTGAGATCCAAAAACCGGTGTATTTCACCAGCAAAGCACTTCATGGAGCCGAGGAAAGGTACCCCCGGATAGAAAAGTTAGCATTCGCCTTGATTGTCTCGGCACGAAGACTCAAGCCATATTTTCAAGCACATGCCATACGAGTACTGACCGAGTATCCAATGAAGAAAATATTGCAAAAACCGAACCTCTCAGGCAGGTTGGTGAATTGGTCGGTAGAGCTCGGGCAATTCGATATAGAATTCCATCCTCGAACATCTGTCAAGGGTCAGGTACTAGCTGACTTTCCTCTGGAAATCAACAATACACCCGAAAGCGAAGAATTGCCCAAGAAGGAGACCTGGGTGGTATATATAGACGGTTCCTCAGTCAACCGTAAAAGTGGAGCCGGCGTTGCTCTTGCAAGCCCGGATGGAGAAAAATTTCAGTACACGATCAAGTTAGATTTCGTTACTACTAACATTGAAGCTGAATACGAGGTCATGCTAGCCGGGCTCTCTATAGCTCGGGAAATGGGAGCGAAGAACGTAGAAATCCGAAGCGATTCCCAGGTAGTAGTAAGCCACGTACAGGGAATTGTCGAGGCTCAAGGAGAAAAAATGATCCAGTACCTCAACAAAGTATGCAAAAATCAGTCTAACTTTGACTGGACCGCCATAACAAAAATTCCCCGGGAGGAAAATGTCCAGGTAGACGCCCTCTCCAAGATGGGCTCGGGTACCGGACCCGATGTCAAAACATCAGCCTACAGGGTGGTCATACAAACCGAACCATCAATTACTCCTAAGTTAGACGTGATGGAAACCAAAGAAAGATCGACCAAACTAGAATGGGCCACTGATGTAATTCAGTACCTCCGAGACGGATCTTTACCTAGGGACAAACTGTTGTCTCGTAAGGTAAAAATGCACTCAGCTCGGTACGTGCTTATTGGAGGAGTACTTTACCAAAGAGGGTACACCGAGCCACTTCTCAAGTGTCTCACGAACTCAGAGGCAGAGTATGTGCTTAAGGAAATACACGAAGGAGTCTGCGGGAACCATTCAGGCTCTCGAATGCTAGCACACAAAGCGATGAGAGCTGGGTATTACTGGCCAATAATGAATAAGGACTCGATCAGGCTAGTTCAGCAATACGACAAGTGTCAAAGGTTTGCTCGGGTGATGAAAAACCCCCCTGAAAAACTCAATCCGATCAGCTCGCCCTGGCCATTTGCGAAATGGGGGGTTGACATAGTCGGACCCATGCCACCGGGAAAAGGAAGGCGGAAATTCCTTCTTGTCGCTGTAGACTACTTCACGAAGTGGGCCGAAGCCAAGGCATTCGCTACCATCACCACCACCAACGTGATAAAATTTCTTTGGAGCTCGGTCGTATGCCGTTTTGGCATTCCCCATGCCTTTGTCACTGACAACGGAAAGCAGTTTGATTGTGGACCGTTTCGAAAATGGTTCGCGGAACTTCAAATTTGAAATTACTATTCCACTCCGATTCATGCACCGGCAAATGGACAAGTGGAAGCCACCAACAAAACACTCCTCAAAACACTAAAGAATAAACTCGGCAAGAAGAAGGGAGCTTGGGCCGAGTATGTTCCCGAAGTACTCTGGGCTTATCGTACCACAACACGAACTCCCACAGGTGCCACTCCTTTTTCTTTAGCATACGGTTCTGAAGCGGTCATCCCTGCTGAAGTCGGATCACCAAGCTTCCGAGTGTCACACTACAATCCAGGATTAAATGATGAAGTGATCAAGCTCAATCTGGATTTGCTACAAGAAAGAAGAGATGAAGCACAGGTCACATGGGTAGCATACCAGGACCGAGCCACCCGATATTTTAATAAGACCATAAATCCCCGGAAGTTTCAACTCGGGGATTGAGTCTTGAAAAAAGTAAGCCCGATTACCAAAGATCCAACAGAAGGAAAATTCGGAGCACAATGGGAAGGCCCCTACAAAGTCATACGATGTCATGAAAAGGGAGCATATCACCTGTTGGACACCAACGGCAGGGTACTACCGAGGGCATGGAATGCTGAGCATTTGAAGAAGTACTTTATGTGAATCACCTGTAACCATTTACAATTTTAGTAAATTTACTCGTTCCAAAATTTCTACATATCAAGTATAATCCAGTTTATCTTCTCAGCTCAAATCAAATCAAGTGTTGTGTTCCTCGGTTTGAACCACAACCGTCTCAGAACACAACCACCGATCATGTTCCTCGGTTATGACTCGGACAAATTCAAAATTTGTCTAAGTCATTGGGGGGTGACTCGGATCTAACCAGATCAAACCAGCTCAAATCAAATCAAGTGTTGTGCTCCTCGGTTTGAAACACAATCATCTCGGAACACAACCACCGATCATGTTCCTCGGTTATGACTCGGACAAATTCAAAATTTGTCTAAGTCATTGGGAGGTGACTCAGATCAAACTAGCTCAAATCAAATCAAGTGTTGTGTTCCTCGGTTTGAAACACAACCGTCTCGGAACACACTCACCGATCAAATCCAAAATTTGTCCAAGTCGTTAGAGGTAACCCTGTAACACAAGCAAAACACATTCAAATCAAAATAACTCTTTTAATTACAAAATGATAATTCTATTTACATGCCAACCTGGCTGCAAAATTTACAATTTCTAGTTCAAAATAAAACCTAAAATATTTTATAAGTTCGGACTGCCAGGTGAGTTAACTTCGTCACCAGCTTCAGCTTCCTCGGCATCTTCATTTCTGGGAGTACAGTCCGAGACAGAAGGCCCGGATGTCAAGTCATCACGGTATGGATTGGGAGTGTCCTCGGTCCAATCTGTTACGTCTGGAAAGAACTCCACGCCTAAGAAGTTCATTAGTAGCACTATCTGGCATCTTAATGAGGTCGGGCATTATAGTCTCCAGATCGACTTCGAAAACTTCTGGATGAAGGAGCATAGTTCTCAAGCTCTCGAAACCCCAGTTTGACCCCCGGCCCCAGCTAAGGCCTCGGAGCCAGGGAACCAAATCAAGTTGCTTCTTCAAGCGCTTGGACTTGGACTTGTAGTGGTAACTCTTCTTCTGAAGCTTCTTGCACCGAGCATGAGCTTCCTTTTGCTTCTCGGCAAGGGCTAGCTTCTCGACTACCAGCGAGTCCTTCACCGTCTCCATCTCGGCCACCCGGGAAGTCAGAGCGGCCTTGCGTTCGTTAGCCTCAATGAGGTTAGTCAACACCCGGTCGAGGGTCTTCTCACTTTCAACGGCCTGGACACGAGCCTCCTCTGCCTGCTTCCGAGCTAGAATTAGATCTTTGTCCCGAGCCTCAATTGTCCAATCTCGGAGTTGAATGTCATTTTTTAGGGTCTCAATCCGAGACTCCAAATCTTCGGTATGGGACACGTCGAACTCTAGCTTGTCAATCCGGAACTACATCTCAACAACCTTGGCCGCCAGAGAGACTTGACTCGCGGAAGCTTCCCGGTGGTTTCGCCAAAAGGCAACCGACCTTATTATACCCTAAAAAAAAAAAAAAAAAAAAAAAAGTGAGAAAGGGAAAATAATGGGTATAGGAAGTTTGGCATGGAACTTACTTGAAGTTGGGAATGAAGTATCGCCTCTGCGAGTTCTCTCGGGGACCCAATACCGGGCGCAGACAAAAACCCTTCATGAAGAATCTTCATCAAAGCCTCCAAAGGACAGGCCAGTAAGCCCTCCCTTAGGGAGTTTATTAGCTCTCCCGGACGGGAGGCGCCGGTCTCCTCAAGTCCTTCGGCACCCAGGGAATCCATCACTACAGTCGGATCCGATCCCTTTTGAACCGGCTCCAAGAAATTCACCGCTTCGGTTTCTAAGCATTCTCGAGTCCCCAATCCGTCGCCGGGACTTTGTAATGCTTCGGGTTCCTCTGGCAGTTGATCCTCAATTATCACGCCAGCATTAAACCCCGAGCAAGCCTCGTTCTTTGCAACGGATGATTGATCGACAGGCTCCACGGAAGACGGCTCGGCTAAAGTATCGGAGTCTAGAAGAGAAGACTTTGCCGGGGTCTCCTGAGAAGCCGGCACTGTTGGCAAAACAAAACGCGGGCGACCAAAGAGAAGCTCGGCTTCGCTGGCCCGAGTCAATGCATACCCCCGTGGATCCGATGCAAAGCGGGTCCTCTTTGTTGACGCTTGCACTTTTTCTTTTCCTTTACGTTTGGCCGCACTCTGAACCAAAGGAACCTCCTTCTTCGGCTCGTCAACTGCGTCTTCAATTTCAATCACCTCGGAGCCAGGGGCAGGGGTGACTCCAGCCGGGAGTCTCTCGGATGAAGCATGTGGAACCTCTTCCCGAGATGCTTCTGCCGTCTCCTCCGCGAGTGTAGCGGATTCTAGTGGGGCAATCGAGGCAGAAGTGGAGAGGGCCTCCTTTCCCAAACCCCCAGTTGACCTCCTCTCGGGAATGGTTACTTGGGCAGAGACGGTTGGGGGGTGGGCAGAAGCTCTCGGGATAACGGTCTACTTCCCGAACTTTTTGGCTTGAAGAGCGTCTGTTTTCGGCTTGACGCTCTTCTTTGGCCCAGAACCAATCCCCGAGGCCATGACCCGGGGGGTAGGAGCTGCTTCGCTCTCGGATTTTATCACCATGGTTTTCCCCTTTCAGTCGTACCAAACTTTGCCGGTGGGGATGTTGTACTTGAGAACCTTCCTCATATTCTCATCGGTAACAATGTTGTCATAATCAATCTTCAAAACGTTGGTCGGGGTTTGGGAGAAGGCCAGTATGGTGGCAACCCTTCTCCTCCCGGTCGCATTCAGAGCCGGAGGTTCCCTAAGGTCAATTTGGATTGGCCTCCACTCTCGGGGAATCCTTCGATCATCAGTCAAAGGTCCAGCCGATTCCCATTCACCTGAGACTCTAAAAACCTCGGATCTCCACCCCCGGTTGTTAGAATAACGCTGGGAAAGATAGATAAAAATCAGGTTTTCCCGAACAGTGAACTCTACAACACCCTCCCTTTTATAGTTGACCCGGTAAATGTTGAAAAACTCCGGGATCATCATCTGGGCCTCTAGGACTGTGCGCCATAAGATAAAAGACGCGAAGAGGTATCTCCAAGCGTTTGGCGCAATCTGACTCGGAGAAACCCCGAGGTATAAAATCAACTCCTGAGCAATTTCTGGAAACGGGAGACGAAGTCCGGCCAGAAGCATCCATTCGTAAATGACGATGTCACCACCACGAATCTCCAGGGTGACCGGATTCTGAAAATGAAGAAGAACCGAAAGGAAAAGGTCGTAATTGTTCCGGAGACGGAACTCATCCCCGATACGGATCTTCGAAGCCCCTCGGCGGTCGAGAGGAACAAGTGGCCGTGGGCCTGTCTCCCCCTGGTTAGGGTTGTCAACCGGCTCGGGTATCACCTCATCATCGGATAAAGCTTCCTCTTCTTCAAGATCATGAATGTCAACTGCTTGGAATTCCTCTGTGTCAGACATTATACGAGAGAAGATGAAAGAATGATATGCGGGAAAATTCGAGAAGAGATAAAGAAGTTTGAAAGGCGAATAAAAATTCGGAGTAAAGAGAGGATGAAGTGTGGAAGGAGCAGTATTTGTACTTGAAGGTAACCCAGCTTAGCCGGTTAAAAGCGACCGGGAGCTGGAGGGACACGCATGAATTTGTTTCTCCAAACCGGCAGCTAAAAAGACGCTGCCTGCGCATGTCGGTGAATCATGAGGCTCACGGTTACCGATACGATAAAGTTTGAAATTTAAATTTGAAATAAAAGAGAAAAAGAGCGGGATTCTCTTAAGTCACACGTTGAGGCTCTCGGGCAATATGAAGCAACCGATACGGTGAAAACGTCCAGCCATGCCCCCGTCTAAGTGTTGAAATATACAAAATAAAAACCTGCTGATTGTTCTCGGCGGTATGCATCCGGTCCAGTCTTAAAGTATAAAGTAATTACAGAACGGTGGATTGCTCTTAAATTCTCTTAAGCATAAATTTCGCAGAAGAGAATTGGAGGGTAGCTGTTGGGGAAAATATCAGCCTTCTCGGTAGTCAGGCCCATTGGGTCCACCCGACCAGGTCCAAATATTAAAGAGAGCAATCCACCCGAGCCCGTTAAGACCACTTGGGCCCAATCTGTTCGACTGGCCCGAATTGCCGACCCAAATACTAGTTGATATCCACGTCCGCGTATATCTCGGCAATACTCAGAATCTAAGGGACACGACGCACGACATGAAACTTGATTGTGCTCTCGAGGTAAGCGGAACCCGAAATATCCGTGTATCCGGGGCCACGTCTCCTCCAACCGCCTCGTGCATGAATTGAGAGGCTAATTGAACTGCTCTTCAACCTCTATAAATACTAGAACCCTCTCAGATATTAAGGTACATGCTAATCAATTTTTCTGGCATTATTCTGCTCATTTACTCTCATAACCATACACTCACTTAAACATCGGAGCGGGGTTGTCGGAACCCCCCGACGCAGCCTTCTTTTTCAGGTGGACCAGGAGCATACAAGACAAATATCTGATCGACACGTCACCTACCGCAAGCTGTTTTAACAATAGTAATTTGAATGTTTTATGATTTGCTAAAATCAGAAAACAATTTCATTTTCTTAAGAGCATTTTCAGCAGTAATGATTATTTTAGCTACTCAAAATACACTTTTTTTAAAAAAAAATTAGCTACTACTTTTTCAATACAAATTTTGACAGATTATCTATTACACGCTTTACTTTCTTAAATATATTTTTTCAATGTATTTTTTATTGTGGAAGTTGAGGAAGAGAGAGAGAGAGAGAGAGAGAGAGAGAGAGAGAGAAAAGAATAATAGAAAAAAAAAAAAAAAAAAACTAAAAAGTGCTACAGTGATGCAAAATGGATGGAGATACTTTATTTCGAAACATCTACTGAACGATAAAGTAGATATAACTATTATGAACCATATGAAAGGTCTGTTGAAAATGCTTTAAGCCAGATGTAGCTCCATTGATTTCTTTTTAACTTATCATATTAAAACTTTGTAATGGTTCAGATTTTGGGCACTGTAACGGTCGGCCCAATCCTAATTTGAAGCCTTTTTAGGTGGGGCAACTTTACTGGCTACCACCACCCTGCCTGAGATAATTAGTTAAGCTTTTAATTTAAAGAAAAATCATGTTTAGCATTCCTGAGTTCTCATCTTATTTGAATTTAGTCATTGGATTCTCAACTTTAAGAACAATGTTTTCAAATTTTATCCAAGTTTCAAATTAGATCCATCAATCACTTTACCATCAAAATTAACGGTTTATCATTTGTCATGTATTTCATTTGACATGTTAACTTTTCCGTCAACACCCAATATTAACACTACATCAGCAAGTGGCAAGTCACTGACAGGACAAAAAAAAAAAAAAAAAAAAATCAAACTCTAGATGTGTAAAACCAATCGATCTGACCTCTTTGGCATGAAACTTGAGAACAATTGGTTCAAGTCAAACTTGAGAACTTATGGACTAAACATGATTTATTTTTCCCCACTATTTATCAAACTGGTTTCAGTTAATAAAGAAACGAAGGACCCAAATGAGTCCAGACCCCATCACTCAGTGTTGAACAAAACAGTCAGGACAAGGGAAAGAGGCTTGAAATAAGATGAACAAAATAACAAAGAACATGCCCTTTGCTGTCTTCGTGGATCGCTCAAAAGCATTTTGCCTGCTACTCAATTAGCATTTTGTTTCCAAGCACAGAAAACTAGCTTATGAAGAAAAAGCATATTGCAATGGACTGCCTCTGAAATCTTACAGGAAACAAAATCTGCTTACATAATTTCCTCATCAAAATACAAAATCTTAATTGAGCCAACAAACCGCTTGGTTGGTTTTCTAAGCAGATGAAGTTGAGGATGCCTCATTTTCATCAACCGAAAATGGTATAGGTTTGGTTGGGGCAGGCAATCGGCCAATGCTATCAACTTTATCCTTTTGTTTCGGGGGAGGCCTAGCTGCTTTTGGCAACAACCTGCCCTTCTTTTCAAACCACTCAGGCTTGAGCAGTGCTCGGAAGCCCAATTTGTTGTAATACACTCTTCTGACAGACCCTCCAGCAGCTTCAACTGCTTCCTTTGCCCTAACCGTTACCCTTGAAACCTGTCCACTTCATATATAAGTATGATTTTCTCTTCCAAGCAGTGATTGAAAATATTGAGATAAAATGCTTTACTGTTTACTTAAAAACTAATTGTCTGGGATGCTTTCTTGACAAACTAGCTCGCGAAAGGATGCACTGACGCACTCCAAAAGGTTAATTTAAGAGGATCAGATGTCTTGTTGAAAATGTAGTGCATAAACTAAATTATGGTATACCCCAAGAGTCACCAAACTAATGTTAGCTCTGAACTTTTCCATGCATAAACATTTATAATTAAGTAAATACATATACATCACCAGAAAATTATTCAATAGCATAGTCCAAACATTTCACCCAATCAAGACAAGATTACATCATCCATCCAAGAAAAGCAACAGTAATGACAGAAGCAAAAAATTCAATGCAAGAAAAATGAAGAGAGAATCGAGAATGATACCTTGGCTATATAATTTCATAGTCAGCACATAAAGCAGAATGCCCAAAAATAAAGATTTACCTCCAGATGAATTGGCCACTTGATTTGTTCAGCACCACGTCCCATCAATCTTACTCCATCTTTTATCTGCTTCCCTATTGCTTTTGTATCCTATTGTAATAGTTACAGCCAGAATGAGTCAAAATGAATGAAGGAAATGGTTCAAATTTTGGAAACTAGAGAAGGAAGTCACTGTACCTTGAGCGTTTTCATTGAAATTAATTCAGAAGAATCTATCTTCCCGGCATTTATAAGTTTGGCAATTTTTCCCAACCCTACTGGCTGCCAGGAAAAAAAAAAAAAGATTTATGAGTGTGGCATATATACATAGTAGTTCTCAGGAAGTGAATTCAAAGAAAGGTACGTAACACTATTGAAAATTTCTTCTCAATTAGGAAGGCCAAAATGATCAAGCCATCCTAAATACCGAGAGAGGGAGGAAAAGTTGATAATAAGAGTTCCTGCCAATAGCCATTAATTCTGCAAGAAAATACCAATATCCAAACCAAGAAGACAAATGAACCATGGATGCAAATAAATAATGAACAAATGAAAATAAACAAGACACCTTTTGAGCAAAAGCTTCTAAGCATAGTACAGTTGAACAAAAACACCCTATTGTTGGAATTGTTTTTGATAAGTAATTAAAATATCATTGAAAAGCGCAAAAAACGCAACCCAAGTACACGAGATACACCTAGCTACCATATTGTTGAAATTTTAGCATGCAACAAGGTTACAAAGTTGACAAAAAAGTTATACTCTGTATTCTCTCCCAGCATTAACCACTGCCGAGTTATGGTCCTAAGCACTAACAATGGCTTACGTATTTTAGAGTTGTATGTAACATAGCTAACCAAAAGCCTAAAAAGTGTGTCCATCCGACTCACTAAACTAAATGCATTTTGCATTTGACCTAAGTGCTTCTCCAAATGTGGAGAAGTATTGTGCATCAATGTATAAATATTTTACGTTATTCTCTCTCCCACTCTCTTTCTTTATGATTTCTATCTCCCTTTTTTCTCTTCATCTCTCCAAAAGAATGAAAAAAGAATAAGAAATAATATTTAAATAGTATAGAGAAAGAATAGATAATCGGATGAGGAATGCATTTTAAAAACCATTAGTTGAACTAGAAAAAAGGTAACTTTGGTTAGCTATTTTAGATAAAAATTTAGAGAATCCATTAATTGTAGATGCTCTTAGGCTCTACAGATATGTCAGATTCCTTAAACATAGAGATGATTACACAAGCATTGATTGTCAGGATGATTTAATGACTAGCCCAATGTCCAGGATCTCATGCAAACTTATAAGACTCATTCTATGGCCCAATATCCAGCAGCAATATTGGAGCAAACTCATAAATCTTAGAAAAAGTCCAAAACCCAAATTCTAATATTCCCATCATATCATGTAAGACTAAGCTGTCCCAGTTTCACTGGTTCGATTCCTAAAATGGCTGTCCTTTAGGTCAACTGATGGTCCACTAAAAAAGCACTTTTATCTACCAGCCAACCATCACCAAGGCTTAATTTGTAAAACATTGACACAAAAACAAACACCAAGAGCAACATACTACAGTATTTGCCCCATTGTCCTTACTTAAATATCAAATGTTAACTTGCATTTGAAGAGTTTCCTATACATTCCAAGTAATGTCAAAGATGTTAAGTTTATATGATTCATTTTAAGCTTTCTCGGCTTAACACCCCCAAATGTTAATGTCAAGCTCAAACCAAATACACCAGAGCAGGCAAGGCAGAATTCCACACCAAAATCACATGGTTCGTATGCTTACGAAAACAACCTATCGGACATCCCACCAACTCCAAAACTAATAAGCTTTATTTATTAACTAGTGCAGCAAGAGAGACCAATCTAAAATTAAGAGTTTCATACACCAGACAAATTTACCATTGCTTTGGACAAGAAATAATGGTGTAGAAGCGAATGAGATGTTAAAGACTGGGAATCTTACTTTCGTTACACATATCCATGAGGAAGGCAAGGGAAACTAATGTAAGGACTTATGTTGGATTAATATACTAGTTAGGTAGCAAGTTGAAGGAGGTTACTCCCCAAGTCTTTTTTTATAAGTAATAAACCAATCTCAGTGAAAGCGTAAGGTGCCCCTAAGTATACAAGAAGTATACAAAATGAACCACCTAACTAAAAAGAGCAAAACGAATAAGAAAGTCACTAAAACTAATCAACAGGGAAGACACAAACACCATCATCCAAAGATGCAAAGTTTCAAAGAACATAGAATTTGCATATTTACCAATCATTTTCATTTTCCATTTTCCACACCGTAGCACTCCTTGGCCAAGAGAATTTGCATATTTACCAATCACTCATCTCATAAGTCATAAAAACTAATTCATGGATGTGCATATAAGTAGCGGTTTAGAGTTTCGATACCCATGAGAAAAATGCTCAGAATGCCATATTCTTAAACCAATATGGGACATACCCCTAAGCTGGGACATACCCTCATTATTCTTCATGTTTAAATCAGTTATTCACGTAGTAATTCAATGACAAATCATTTCCACAATGCCAGAGTAAATAAAAAGCTTAGAAAAATAACAATCACGTTGTTCCTTAGTAGCGACAGTAATCAGATATAGGGGAAAAAAACAAAGAAAAAGAAAAGCAACAAAAACAACACTCATTTCATTTTTTTTTTTTGATAAGTAAAACAACACTCATTTCATTTTCCTCTCTTTCACTCAATTCCAAAATCTCAACACTTCAAAATGTCGCAAAAACTATCAAAGAAAACTAAAAGCACTCAAATTTTCAACTTAACTTGCAGCCAGATTTTTCAACTTAAAATTACATTTTCCTTCAACTTAAATCGCCTGAGATTCAAGTCTAAAATTACATTTTCCTTCATATGGCTCCATTTTCTCAGCAACGAAACAAATATTACCACGAAAAAAGACCAAAAATGCACCTGAAAAGTGAGGCTGAAAGGGTTATTGAAGCCACGCTTGGGCAAGCGGCGACGAAGCGGGGTCTGACCCCCTTCGAAGCCGAGCTTGCCGGAACCTCTGGCCTTCTGGCCCTTGTGACCCCTCCCGGCTGTCTTGCCCTTCCCGGACCCTATCCCTCGCCCCTTCCTCGTCTTCTGCTTTCTCGGCACCTTGCCCCTCAGATCGTTCAGGCTCAGAAGGCTGTACGCCCTATACCCCTCCAAAACCCCAGCCCAATTGGGCTTCAAATTCGAATTAGCGATAGGGCATTGAAGGAAATGCAGGGATTGCGGTGTGGGAATGGGTTTGCTGCGGAGCGAGTGGATGAGTACTGACGTGGAGACAAGGGAAGCAAGTCTTCTTCTGAACATTTTTTTTGTTTTTGTTTTTGTGGCGAAAGTCGCTGCGGGTTTTAGCGGTTCTTGTGGGTTGTGGTCATTTGGGGGTCTAGGGTTTTTGGAAGCGGGTGGACTGGTGCGGTGGTGTTGCCATGGCCGACGAGCTTCCTGGGGTTTTAGGAGTTTGTGGATGGGTTGGGATCCAGTGCGCTACTGTTTTTACTCTTGTCGTAGTATCAGTAGTTTATATCCAATACGGCAATACCCCTCCTAATTATTATTAATTTTTTTTTAATAAGCGCCGATTTAAGGAAATTTAGGGATTAATAAATGTAGTGCCACATCAGTTTAGAGTGCGTTTAAGATTACGATTTCGTAGGTAAAAGGTACAATTTTAAATCAAATCGCAAAAAATGAATCGTTTGGAAATTACTTTTTTAAAAAATTGTGATTTGAAAACGCAGAAAACTTCTTTTTCAAATCGCAAGCAATGGGTGCTTTTTTGAAAACGTAAAATTTTAAATGCTAAACTGCGATTTTACCAAATGCTTAACTGCGTTTTTAAAAATCACTTATTCAAATCACATATTTTAAAATCGCATTTTTTAAAATCGTAAACTCAAATGAACCTTCAGTAAAATAAGAATTGAAATAATAATATAATATGTAACATTACTAGTTAACAAAAGGCTAAAGGAAATAACCGCATCACCCTTAATGTTGAGGAGATGGTGAGTCATCCTCTAAGCCTTTATACTTTTCAAAAATATAAAAAATATATATATATATATAAAATACACATATTTCCCTTGAACGATGGTGTGATTCTCAATATCTTTTCCAAACTATCGATTATGCCAATGCTTCCAATAAGTTACAAAAAAATTGCAATGTCCCTGAATAACAAAAATATCTTTAATAAAAATAAATTAAAACAACTCGAGTAGTTGAACCACCCCTAACACCTGAGAGTGGTGGCCAAACCACCCCTAGCAGGTGGATCAGCCACCCCCAAACATTTTTTTGGATGTGGCTCAACCACCTCATCTAATTCGAGGATGGCCAAGTCACTCCCAAACAATGGCTAGGGGTCAAGCCACCCCTATGAGTTTTGGAGTGGTTGTGTAATACCCCCAAACATAAAATAAAATAAATTCGTTTATTTAACAAACCACTCTTTATTAACCAACACTCTTATTTTAGTTAACATTAAAAGAATTTTATGAAGTGTGATAAACCAATTTTTTTCCCCAAAAACAAATTTGTCATTTTGACCATTCTCCTTATCCGAATGTTCATCCCACTGGAATGTTCGATGTTTACCCAATCCGAACGTTTGACATTCCACTGGAACGTTCAAGCTATTGTTTCCCTGAACATTCGATCATTCTTAAAAAACATTTTAACTTTTTAGCCACCTTAGTCAATCTTATCTATTCCCCATGACACTACCTACGCCCTTCAACCCACATCCTTCATTCTTTCATTCTAGCAAACCCTAAGCCTAGAGAGAGAAAAAGTGGCATTTGGTGAGGTTCTATCTTCCATAATGAAAAAATATAGTTAAATCACAAACATGCTGCAATATATATCATATTCACAAACACACACACACACACACTTGTTAAGTGTATAATCATTGCTTAATTCATTCTTTGACTTGTTAAGTGTATCACTCCTGCTTAATTACTGGGTTCTTAAGCGTATCACCCCCACTTAACCGTTGAGTTTGTTAAACATATCACTCCCGCTTAATTTTTGGTTTGTCAAGCGTATTTCATCGCCACTCAATACCTTGGGGTCACGTCAAATCATTTTCTCCCAACCATTTTTCATTTTGTAAAAATCATACTTCTCCTGTTCAACCTCTTTATCTCAAAATTCCCTTTTTATTCAAAGTTGCAACTTTAAGGGGTGACCTCTTACGTTCCATAACCTTGGCTTCTATTAAACGCAAAGGTGTTTGGCTCCACCTGTAACTGAATGTAGAACAGGCTGTTAATCTGTTATACATATTTATAACAGGTATAACCCTAGATTCAATAATCTCAAGCACATTGTCTCTCTGAAATTATAATCAATATTCTCTAACTCAGGCATCGGAGGAGTGTCGACACCCCCAACACAGTTATTTATTATTTTGCAATTCATGAAGAACAAGGCGAATCATCAAGCAATATGTCACCATTCTGAAAATTGTATAAACATCTTTAATCCTACATATATTGTCTACTCAAACCACAAACAGTACGAAGGAGCTAAAGAGCAAGCTAACTATAGGAAATCCTTATCTATCAAAAAAGTATACTCTTTTTTGTTTATTTAGAATTTTGGCACACACTACAGTAGCTACTACATTGATAGTTGAAAAACTGTCTTCACTTCACCATTCACCAAGGATCTTCACCTTGTATCTCCATCCATTCCTCAATGTTCCTTCACCTACATATGAAATGGAAAAATATGATATATATAGGGAGAGAGAGAGAGAGAGAGAGAGAGAGAGCTCTTTGTACATGTCTTTCTAAGAAATTATCATCCACAAAGAAGAAAGAAAAGGTAAAAGCAATTGCTTACCAGCTCCATTCTATTGGGTTGCTCCTGGACGTTCTATTTGGCGTGGCTACCTTCTCTTTAAAGACTGAAATTGTCCTCTCCTTGACGTTATCCACGAAGCTGAAATAAGCTTCCCTCCATTTCTTCTTGTACATCATGACACCAAGAACTCCCCATAGTGCACTCACATACCCTGCAGACATGGAGATGTACAACCCTTCTATTTCAGATTCATTTCCTGCTCCGCTGTCAGCTTGAGGTGGCGGCGGCGGCTCAGAGCTTGCACACTTGGATAGTGGAAAGCCACAGAGTTGAGGGTTGCCAATGTAACTGGAATTAGCAAAGGTCTGCAGCTGACTGCCTGATGGAATTTGTCCCGACAGGTCGTTGTAGGACAAGTTCAAATGGCTTAGAGAAGTTAGCACAGACATTGTTTGTGGAATTACGCCAGAGAGCTGGTTTCTTGAAAAGTCCAAAGACTCCAATGCCCTTATCTTGCCAATCATGGCAGGGATGTTCCCTGTCAAATGGTTATTGGACAAGTTCAAGCCGTGTAGTCCTGCAAGGCTTGTTAACTCCTCCGGGATAGTTCCGATCAGTTTATTATTGGAAAGATCCATGTTAATTAGGTACTTGAGTGTCTTGGTGTACTCAAGCTGTTTCCCTTTCATGAACTGAACCATGTTTTCTCCATAAGTAGTTGACCATTTGTACAGACCAATGTCACTTGTTGTTGCATACCCTGAAGTCATGCCCTTCAAATTGCCAAAGCAGACAGGGATTGTTCCTGGTAGATTGTTGTCTGCAAGGTCAAGCACCCGAAGCTCAATAAGGTGACATATTTCTGAAGGAATAGTGCCCTCAAACTTATTTGATCGTAGGCGAAGAATTTCAAGGTTCAACATGCTCTCTCCAATCCATCTAGGTATATTTCCGGATAATCCATTTTCACCACCATCGAAAATAACCATGCTTGTACAATTTCTCAAGGACGACGGCAGCTCTCCCTGAAGACTGTTGTTGCTCAAATGCAAAGACTGCAGCGAGGTTGCATTTCCAATTGAGGATGGGATGACCCCAGAAAAATTGTTGACCGAAAAGTCTAGAACAACCAAAATCTTGAAGTCGCTCCAACAATCTGGGATGTCACCAAATAGCATGTTTTTGGAGAGATCAAGAACTCGCAGGGTATTTATTTTGCACAATGAGTCTGGGATAGAACCGGTTATTTGATTGCCAGAGAGAAGTAAATTGTCCAGTGTAGGCGTCATGCTGCCAATATCTTCTGGAATTGGACCAGAAATTAAGTTGTTAGTGAGATCCAACCTATTTAGAATAGAAGGAAAAGTTGGCAAGGGGCCTTCAAATTTGTTGTTACTCAAGTAAAGATTCATGTAGAAAGAATCTGGTTTGGAAAATGTTGGCAGCCTGCCACTGATCTGGTTCAAGGATAGGTCCAAATAGGAAAAGTTGAGGTTCGGAAGCCACTGCGGCAGAACATCTGCTATGCTTGTATTGGAGAGATACAAGGTAATGACCCTTTTTTGCATCCGGAGCCAAGAAGGAAATTGAGGACCAATATTGCAAGATCTCATGTTTATGTAATTGACTTGAAATTGGGGCAACCAGTCAGATTTTATTCTCAAATCCAAAGAGTTGACACCAATGTCTAATTCTTCTAATCTTGAGAGGTTGGCAAGGTGGGCTTCTGTCATGGTTCCTCGCAAGAAATTGGTGTTCATGAGTAATTTCTCAAGCAGAGAAAGTTGCCCAAATGATTCTGGAACTGTTCCATTTAGACGATTATGAGAAAAATCCAACATTCTCAAGTTGGTCAAAGTCCCATATGATGCTGGAATGGGACCATAGAATGAGTTGTTGGCGAGATCAAGGATTTTTAGGTTCGAAAACTGTGAAAACCAATCAGGCAAAGGACTTATAAGCCTGTTCCATCTCAAACCCAGTTTCTCTAGACTGCTCCCAATGCACCCAGAAGCATCTTTAGAAGGCTCTGCTATTGTTTCGTTTAACCTGTTCATGGTTAAATCCAACACTTTCAAGCTACAAAGATTCCACAAAGAACTTGGTATCCCTCCCTCTAACGAGTTAAACGACAGGTCTAGGAGTACGAGAGAACTGAGATTTCCCAAAGCATTTGGAATCTCCCCAGTTAAATTATTAAAGCCAAGATTGAGCTGCACAAGGCTTTCCAGGCTACTCAACCATGGAGGAATTGTAAAACCAAAGAGATTGGCAGAAAGATCAAGGACTTTGAGCGCAGTCATGTGCCTAATATTATCAGGGATAGGACCTTGGAGTGCGTTTACACTAACGTCAAAGTGTTGAAGAAGCGTGGAATTGACATAATCATGGAACATATTAACATGATGATCACCAAGTCCACACGATGACAAGCGTAAATCAGCCAAAAGGGTAAGCTTGTTGAGTACCTGAACAATGTCAGAGGCGTTCCGCAGGTTCATCCAGCTCATGTCAAGGCGTGTCACAGCTGAAAGACGGGAAAGCCATTGGAGGTTGCTGACTGACAGCTGAAAATCATATTCGCTTGCACCGCTGCTAAGATCAAGAGCATGCAGCCCAGACAGATTCCCAAGCTCATCAGGAACAATCCCATTAAAGCGTGCATTGGAAAGATTAAGATATCGCAATCTTTGCATTGAACCAAAGAAAGTGGGAATCTGGCTTCCCATGAAATCGTTCCAGCTCAAGTCCAGGTGCTCCAAATGTTTCAACTCCAGCAAAGACGGGTTGACAGCGTTGGCTTTCAAGTGGTCGGAAACTTCAAGGATATATCCATGCGAATCTGGATAGACCGGGTTTCGGAGGTCGAGCTTGACAACATATCCGGTGCCGTTGTTGCAGCTGACTCCTTCCCATTGGCAGCAATCTTTGCCTGTCCACGAAGCGAGCCGGTTCAGGTTGCCGGAGAGGCTGTCTTTGAACTCCAGAAGCGCCAATCTTTCTGCTTCTATGCATGTTGCACACCAGCAGAAGCGTGAGATTTCTAGGAAGAAAGCAACAGTTGCAAGGACGGTAAAGGTGTACCACCCCATGCTCTCATTAATGGTTGAATCAATCAAAAACTGGCGATATATATATATATATATATATATATATCCAACCGCGATCTTGGGCCCATGACTATGATGGGAGTGGCCTAATTAACACTATTTTGAATTTTTTTTATTACGGAAGTCGGTCAACTTTTTGTCTGGGATGGACTTTTTACAAGAGAGACGAAATTTCGAAGTGGTTATCCTTGCTTGAAACGCAATCAAAATGTCTTTTTCCTTTTCTTTTCTTTTTTTTTTTTTTTTTTTAAGGAAAGTTAACACTTCCGATAAGACATTAAGAGGGTACATAAACCACCGTAAAATTATACATCATACAACCATTAAGGTGCACAAATTCCATCACTTCAAATGTGTGCACCTAACCTAAGCCAAACAGAACTCAGACAAATATAAATAGATTGCTACACATAAACCCTAGCCAACCAAAATGATATCTTTGCGCTCACATATAACTTTGCTTGATCTGAGAGTCGGTCACACAGTCTGAGCTAAAAGCACTGACCAGGCTAATAACCACAAAGCAACCTGTCAACTGAAAGACAAACAAAACAAAACAGGAAAACCCACACAGAAACTGCCATTCAAAAAAACCACCACCGGTGACGGTACGTGTGCCACAAGCGCCGCCCCGGAACAGCCCCACAACAGACTTTCACCAACATCCTCCGATCGCCACCAGCCACAGCCTAAAAGAACAGAGCGTGGCCATCCACGCGCGGTCCCAAGTAAAAAACACCCTGACCATGCACGGAACACCACACCTCAACACCACCGTAGCAATTGAATCCCGGACCAGAAGACGGTAGCGAACACAGCTGGAAGGAGCGTGTCAAGCAGAAGACAGTGGAAAAGTGCAGATCGAGCCTTCAAAAAAAGTGGAAAAAGAAGAACACGGCCAAACTCCACCGTCGACACGCCGGGACGTCCCTTCTCCATTAGGCACCTCACGAGTAAGCTTTCCTGTCAAAGCAAAGAACAGAAAACAACATAGCCCAAACGGACTATGAAAAAACAAACACTCATAGCCGAATCTAATCGGGGGGACAAAACTCAATAACCCTAGTAGTTGGGAGACTCAAACCTCCACAAGGGAAACCCTAGGGAGGAACAAAAGCCCCTTAGCCCAAAGAGACTAAGGGGAAAGGCAGAGCTGAGGGAGGGAGGCTTGAAAACCTCCTCCTCCCCCCCCCCCCCCCCCCCCCCGCACAGATCGATTGCTTGGGGGACTTTCTGGGAAAGAAGAAGAAAGTTCGAGAGAGGAGAAGGTTCAAAATGTCTGTTGATGCAAAGTGTTAACTATCTTGATTTTTTAGATTAATATATATATATATATATATATATTAACAAACAATTGTTTTTACTCACGGACAAAAAAATTTAAAATTTATTTCACTTTATATTACATCAAAACACTTTTTTGTTTTTTTTTTTTTAAAAAAAGAAAGAAAAGAAAAGTACACTTTACCCCTATGAAGTATCCACACATTTGCATTTTGGCGTCTAGTGTTAAAAAATCAGCAATAGACCCCCTCCAATCTAGCCAACTTTGGCAAATAGTACCTTTTGTCCATGTTGTCCGTCTCTTTGGACTCCTCCATTGAAAGAAATATTTCTCTAAATCAACAAGTCGCACAACAATCTAGCTGCATGGATATGAGACTAAAGGTTAATCTCAGCCATCCTCCGATCACTCCCTATCTAGTTGATAAGTTTTGAAATGTTCTATTTAAGACCCTTTAATTCACATGTGTTATCATTAATTTGTGTTGTAAATATGATGTTTTTATTGTGTTTTTATGTTTTGTCTTAATTTCAAGTTTTAATTGGAAACAAGTTTAAATCATCAGAATTAGACTTGAAAAGATTAATTGAAGAGGTTTATGCCAAGAGAAAAGTGGACAAGTCTTAAAAGCACATGTCGATCAATCGACTTTATATCCGATCAAGCGAAAATCGATCGTGCGACACAGGACATCCGATCGAGCGAAAATCGATCGATCAGCGGGCGAATTCGATCGAGCGATTTCAAATCTTACGGATAAATCTGCACATATCGACACAATCTTTGTGCGATTCAAAATTCAAACTCAAGTGCATTTGAAATGAGATATTGACACTCTTCATTTGTGCGGCTGAGATGGATTGTTTGGGATATATTTGATACATCAAATTCTCTATAAATATAGAAGAGACGAGAGAGAGAGAGAGAGGAGAGAGGAGAGAGAGAGAGAGAGAGGAGAGAGAGAGAGAGAGAGAGAGAGGAGAGAGAGAGAGAGAGAGAGAGAGAGAGAGAGAGAGTTTGGTGATTAGTTTTCTTTTGTATTTTTAGTTGCAATCCTTTGATGCAATCTTTTCATTTACATTTTCCAGAAAGCTTAGATTAGTTTATTTTAATTTTGTAAGTCATTTTAATTCCGTTTTATTCAAGAAAGCTTTGATTTTGTTTGATGCAATTCTTTTTCTTATTTTATTTCAGCAATCTTTTCTTCTTTCTTTAGTGTTTGTTTCAGTTTATTTTTGATATAACTCTGGAATCCGGAAATTCCGGAGAGCTTAACCTAGTATCTTAAATGCTTTTCTTTAGTTTTTCTTTTTCCAATTCCTTGTTCTTCATTGTTAAATTTTTAGTTCCTAATTCCTCTTAAAGAAATGGATTCTTCTTCTTCTATAGGAGAATCTCATTTCTTCTTCAGTAGCTAAATTAATTATAGGGTATTAATGGAACTCCTTCCGATTAGTGTGGCTTGATTATCTCATTCTTTGGATTTCTATATATGTGTAATGATTACATAGTTTAGAGGTTTGCAAAACTCTTGTGAAACGTTCTTCAATTCAATAATCAATCTTGAAAAGAAGGTTTTCTTGTCCATGAGAACCCTTCAATTCTTCAATGAACTCTATGTTTCTTTTTTCTGTGATTAAGGGAACGATAGCTATGTAATGATGCTCTTTGACATAATCTATGTGAATTTGATAAATCATGCTAGGGAACATGTATTACTCCGCATCCTTTTAGTTTAAATGCTTTTTAGATGCTTTTCATTATAGTGTAATTTTTATGTGGATGATCCATGCAAAACTAAGATGGTTTATGCTTTTTCCATAACTATATAAATTATCATTACCTTTTAACTAAAGTAGTTTCATGTTGAGGTCGTTGTGTGACTGACAATTATAATGCGCTTGTATTATACGTATAAAGGAAATCCGAGATAGATATAATTTGCCATTAGTACGAGGATTGAGTGAAATCAATTCTCTATCCCTTTCATTCTATAAATCTCTCCATTTTTATTGTTCTTAGTTTGTGTTAACTTCGTTTTTAAAATCAAAACAAAATATCTTTTTCAATGTTAAATTAGATAACATCTTAAGTATTCCATAAAGCAAAATAACATATACAATCCTTGTGGTTCGACACCCTCACTTTAGTACAAAGATTCATACTATTGCGAGTGGTTTATAAATATTAAAATCCACGTAGTCGTTTAAAACCAATTTAGTTTTCAAAACCAAAATCTCTATTTTTAATCATCAGTAAAAACACTACCACTAGTCCTCTTAGTTCTCTCACCGCAGTCCCACTGCGCCAATGCACAAACGATTACGGAATTAGCCTCTATGAACGGACCAAGCCATAATTTCAGCTAGTTGATGGCGGTGGTCATTGAGTTCCTCATGTGCCCCTTCTTCTCTATCTATTGCTGCGAGTGATTGGATTCATGAGCCGCCAAGGCCCACACCACTGGTCCAAGAACCATGGTCTAGACCCCAGCCATGATTGAGACCTTCCCGATCCTCGTCTACTTCTCGGTCAAAGAGCTCAAAATGGCCAAGGGAGCACTCGAGTGTGCCGTGTGCTTGAACAAATTCAAAGACTACGAAACGCTACGTTTGCTACCAAAATGTTGCCATGTCTTTCATCCCGATTGCATCGATGCTTGGTTAGCATGCTGCTCGACGTGTTTAGTTTGCAGAGCTAAGTGCCCACACTAGTCCGAGTCGAGTCAGGAGAACCTGGCATCAGAAAACGGTGCGGGAGAAAACGACAATGTTTTGATAAATGTCGAGGATGATCATAGGAGAGACTGTCCAACGAGGACGAGAATATCCAGGAAGTTCCCAAGGTCGCACTCAACGGGTCACTCACTGATTTAGCCGGGAGAGAACATAGAGAGGTACACTCTAAGATTTGCCGGAGGAGGTGAGGAAGCAGATCGTGGTGAGTGGGAAGCTGAGGCGGTCAAGTAGCTACGACGTTGTTTTGGGCAGGAATATTTCTCTGAATGGAAGAGGGGCAAAATGGTCTCAATGCAGCCTTAAAAGGTCACGTGAAATCGTTTTCATCCAAAGAGATGGACAACATAGACGGAATGTACTATTTGTCAAAGTTGGTTAGATTGGGGGGATCTATTGCCTATTTTTGAATACTGAACGTCAAAACGCAAATGAGTGGATACTTCATAAGGGTAAAGTGTACTTTCTAAAAATAAAAAAACCTCATGCAAAGGTTATCAAACACCAGTAAATTACAGTCATCCCACCCCACGTTTGTGATGCAAACCGGTTTACACGTGGCTTCATGCCATCTAACAAAATGATAATCACGAAACTAAATAGTTCAATTGAAGTAAAACAAATATATATTATTTCAAAATAAAGGTAAATTTGGTCGGGTTTGAAAATCTTATTTAAAGGGTTACAATTTTTTATTTCACAAACAATTTTCAATATCAATATTTTTGCTATATCAAAACTTGCGGTCAATGGAAGTCAAAATATGAAGCAAAAATCTCGCTCGCTCGAGGTTGCGACATAATTTTCGTTCGAACGAGATTGCAGACAAAACATTCGCTCGAATGATTTTGGACTTGAGATAAACTATGGCTGAAGCCTGAGTAGGGATTAGTTAAAGGTGAATCAAGGGAATTATATGCTATCCAAAGTGGGGTTGAGCCAAGTTGATGGGTGCGGTAGGTCAACTATGGCTGCCATAGATAACCTGGTGCTGAGGGCTATTGAGTTCGTTGAATATGTAGCCGATTCTCGTCTGTGGAAGGATCCACAGAAGGGGTTGCATAATGATAGCAGCTTTGGAATTATACGGAAAACAAAGGCAAATTAAAGTTGGGTTGAAATTATAAATGAACCAAATTAGACGAGTGTTGACAATCCAAAAGCCTACCTTCTAGACTTGTACTCCTCTACAATACATCCTCATCGTAAGCTGTTTGCGTCCACTATCTCTTTATTATTTTCATATGCGAATACGAATACGATTAACAAAAATTATTATTCACATATACGGATGCGAGTAATAATTTTAAGGTATGCAAATACAGTTATTAACCGCATCCGCATATTCTTTATATATAATATATACTTTATATATATATATTATACTGAGTAATGCTAGAAGGAGGATTAGACTCTTTGTGTCCTCTCATATGTCATGTGTCTTTTAAAATTATCATTAAATATGAGATTATCATTATTACATTTTGATTCACTCTAGTCCTCCTTCTTGCATTACTTTATTATACTAAATAAATTAATCAAAACGTCGTTTTAGTATCTAATAACAAAATGATATCGTTTTTTTTTATTAGGTATAAGTTATATATGTTTACATTGGTTTGATTAGCTATGTTGTTTTATCGTGTAACACTGGGCAAAAAGGAAAAATCAACATGAAATCAATATATTTTCAAAAGACTATAGCTTAAAAAAAATAAAACAAGTCCAAAATACTAAAAATATGTCTAAATTATTTTTTAAAATCGTTTGAAATAAGCCCTATTAGAGACCCAACGAAAACTCATTACTTAATATACAGATAGTGAATAATAAATACATTTAATAACCGTAATAGCCGGGTAAATGCGATTAGTAAAAACATGATCAAAATTTGACTGCGGGTATTACAAATAATCATATCCGCATATACACCTCTACTAAATGAGATGTCAAAGTTTTCACATTATATGGAGGTACCAAATTAATTAAGTCGGAAACCATATATTATTAAATGGATTAAATACAATTAATTATTGATTAAATTAGAAAGTTGGCATCTAGAAGTGGAGCCACGGTCCAATTTACACCATTAAGAAGAAGAAAAAACTATGATACAATTCTGTGGGTGGTTGCCGAAATTAAATAAATATATAAAATAAAATAAAATAATTGGGTGCATGGTGGTAATGCATTCCAAAGTCAAAGTAATCTGATAAAGCAAATACAGAGAAATAAATAACTTAATTAATAAGATCAAGATTATAAATCATGAGAGACCCTTACTTAAGTCCCCCATCATAATTACAAGGAAGCTTCATAATTTGAAGCAAGACCATTGTTTCTTTGACATTAGCGGATAACTCCACTATAATTGTACTCTTACAACTCCTAAACAAGATTAATGCGACTCTCCCAACTAATTTTTAGATTAATTTGTCAACAAAAATGATTGAAGAGCTATAATGGATGTGTTTGGTAAATATTTGGGTTGTGATTTTCTTAAAAATAATAATAAGAAAAAAAAAGTGATTGATGTAATATAAAATAGGTAGAAATTTTGAAATTTTTATATGAAAAGATGAAGAAAAAAAAATGAAAAAGTAATTGATTTGATATAAAAAGTGAAGAAAATTGTTAAAAAGTTATTGATGTGATATAAAAAGTGAAATGTTTTGAAGTTTGACTTGTTTAGGGAAAAAAAAAAAATAGCGTGATTTATGAAGATAACCCATATTCATCATATCAGGATTCCCTACAATTTCTTTAAAATTGTAGATTCTCAAATTAAGTGAATTTAGGCCGTTTCATGCGTCGACCGACATAAAAAATGATACATATTAAAAATGTGTAATATGTGGCATTTTAACAATGAGAATTAAGTATATTTTTATCAGGTTCTTACACTTAATGTCGTATAAAAGCTTTGAGCAAAAAATTGTCTTTTTGTTTAGTAAAAAAAAAAAAGCGTCTATGCAAAAGTGAAAAAAAAAAAAAAAAAAAAAAAAAAAAAAAAAAAAACTTTTGGAATTTTTTTTTGTTGCCTCGATAATACGTCATATATTTAATATGCAACAATTTTCACGTCACGGCTTAAATTCACATAATTTAAAAATCTAAATTTCTTTTAAAATTGTAGAGAATCCTAATCCACATTCATCACTCATTTCTTAGAAGTTTCAATAGAGTAAGTCTACATGTACATTAAGTATTCATTAAAAAATGAGGTGGTATTTAAAATCATCATTAGGCATGTGATTGATCAAATGATGATTTTGATCAAATTGTAATTTTAAAAGTCACCTTACTTTTTTATAAACACTTGATTGACACTTATGCTCCATTTGTTTCGGTGTAAAATTATTTCTGAAAAATTATTTCGGCATTTTACTGTGTTTGGTAAGGGCGGAAATAATGGTCAACGAAAATCATTTTCGGTTTGACCATAAAAGCTTCTTTAATTTTTAGAAAACGATTTACGGTTTTAAAAACCGTAAATCGTTTTCCGAAATTAAACTCTTGGTCCTTGCACGCATGTTTGATATCCGATTGCCGAAATCCAGCAATGGTCAGTTGTCGGAATCCGGCAACATCTGGCCACCGGAATCCAGCAACATCCTGCCATCGTCGCCGAATGCCGGTGGACAAGATTTTGGCCGAAACTGGCCGGAATTCGGCCATGGTCAAAAGCCGGCCGGATCTGGCCAAATATTGCCAAAATGGTCGAAATCTGTCTAGATCTGACCGGATCCGGAGGAGTCCTTCCGAATCACTTCTTTTTGTTTGTTTGTTTGTTTTCTTCTTTAACGAAAAGAAATGTTTCTTTTCTGTCGCCAAACACCTTAATCTTTGTATTGACAAGGGTTTATACAAATGTTTCTCTTTGGTTTTCCTTTTTTCATGATGCCCTAGTCCTTAACGTGTTTACATGCTAATTGCTAAGCACCCTTTCCAATCCATAAGTTCCATCGTAGTATTGTGTATAACCCCACCTAACTATTGGGTTTTCATATAACATGCATACACTTTCACATACTTTATCACATAATATACTTTTCGTAAATCTTGTTTTCTTTGTAAACCTTTATCTCTTTTGTAAACAGTTTTCTTTTCAAATTCATTTTCCAATAAACATATGTAAATCATTGTAAAATAGATTCATACTTGCATCCAAATAATCAAGGCTCAATGTTGAAAACATATAACATATATATATAGACCTGAAATGATATAATATTTATTTATCCTAAGTGTTCATGGAAACTAATAATACTATATATCTCAAAATATAAAATAAAATAAAATAAATTAAGATAGTTTGTGCTACCAATAAACTTCACTGTTTTGACTTCTTCCAAATAGGAAGAACAGTACTTAAAGACTTGTACTTGTGATGGAAACCTAGGCTGATACGAATTCCTATCTAAACAGAACAGACTTGTCTATGAAGCTGTTTTTCTTTCTCCATTGTTAACGACTATGGCTCATGAATTGATAATCAAACTTTATGGTAACCTTGGAGAATATCTTAATATAAAACACTGGGCAAAAAGGAAAAATCAACATGCAATCAATATATTTTCAAAACACTATGACTTAAAAAAATAAAATAAGCTCAAAATACTAAAAATATGTCTAAATTATTTTTAAAATCGTTTGAAATAGGCCCTATTAGAGACCCAAAGAAAACTCATTACCTAATATGCAGATAGTGGATAATAAACGCGTTTAATAACTGTAATAACCGTATGAATGTGATTAGTAAAAAAACGATGATAATTTGACTGTGGGTATTACAAATAATTGTATCCGCATATACACCCCTACCAAATGAGATGTCAAAGTTTTCACATTATGGAGGTACCAAATTAATTAAGTCGGAAACCATATATTATTAAATGGATTAAATACAATTAATTATTGATTAAATTAGAAAGTTGGCACTAGAAGTGGAGCCACGGTCCAATTTACACCATTAAGAAGAAGAAAAACTATGATACAATTCTGTGCGTGGTTGCCGAAATTAAATAAATATATAAAATAAAATAAAATAATTGGGTGCATGGTGGTAATGCATTCCAAAGTCAAAGTAATCTGATAAAGCAAATACAGAGAGATAAATAACTTAATTAATAAGATCAAGATTATAAATCATGAGAGACCCTTGCTTAAGTCACCCATCACAATTACAAGGAAGCTTCAAAATTTGAAGCAAGAGACCATTGTTTCTTTGACATTAGCAGAAAACTCCACTATAATTGGAATCCGGTTTCAGTGTTGTAGTTGAAACTACAGCACATGCTGTAGAAAAAATATACGGCCCAGATTTAATAACTTCGTTTTAACTCAAACGGTATGTTTTTTGACCGAACGCCGTCGAAATAATATGCTTTTTTAGTTTTCATTTTAACACCGTATAAGAATGAAACACACGTCTTTTTTCTTTTTGAAGCAGACGTCTCCTTTTTCTTTTTTCTTTTTTTTACAGGAAAGCTTCCTCCGTTGTTGGTTGGAGGAGAGATCGAGAGCGTCCAGGCCTTTCACTTCTCTTAGAGTATTCGGAATAGGACCTGAAAGAATATTACTTGCCATGGATAATTCCTCTAAGCATTTATAGTTTCTGATTGATCTGCGAATATATTACCAGACAAATAGTTGTTAGAGAGGTCAATGGTAACAACACCTTCTAGAGCAATTTTTAGAGGTAGAGGTCCACTTAGACAGATTCAAAATAGTGCTCAAACTAGGACGACTTAAAATTTCTTTGGAAATGCTCCGACCAAGTTGTTGTTGGATAAGTCCATGGAAAGAAAACTCTTGAAATTTCCAAAAGTAGGGGGTATTTTACCCACCAAGATGTTTCCTCCCAACTTCAAGATTTGGAGCTTCGTCTAGTAGCTAAACTCTTCTGAACTTGTATCTTGTTTCTGCAATCAAGTTGAGGATTTGGAGTTGGGTCAATTGGCTGATATTTGAGGGTAGCCCAACTTCTATGTTGTTGGAGCTCATGTTCAGAACTCTCAAACGAAAAAGATTGTTGATTTGATGAGGAAGTTTTCCTGTAAATTGGTTATTTTAATTTGGAGTCCGAGGGAACGGATCGAGAATGGAGAGACGTCTACTTCGAAAAGAGACGTCTGTAACACCTTAAACGGCGTAAGAAAACGAAAACTAAGAAACATTTTAAAATATCCAGTTAAATTTGGGCCGTATATTTTTTCTACAGCAGATGTGCTGTAGTTTAAATTGATGCACTGAAGCCGGATCCCTATAATTGTATTCTTACAACTCCTAAACAATATTAATGCGACTCTCCCAACTAATTTTTAGATTAATTTGCCAACAAAAATGATTGAAGAGCTATAATGGATGTGTTTGGTAAATATTTGAGTTGTGATTTTTTTAAAATAATAATAATAATAAGTGATTGATGTGATATAAAGTAGATAGAAGTTTTGAAATTTTTATATGAAAAGATGAAAAAAAAAGTAATTGATTTGATATAAAAAGGGAAGAAAATTGTTAAAAAGTTATTGATGTGATATAAAAAGTAAAATGTTTTAGAGTTTCACTTGTTCAGGAAAAAAAAAATAGCGTGATTTATGAAGATAACCCATATTCATCAAATCAGGATTCCCCACAATTTATTTAAAATTGTAGATTCTCAAATTAATTGAATTTAGGTCGTTTCATGCATTGACCAACATGAAAAATGCTACATATTAAAAATGTGTAATATGTGTCATTTTAACGATGAGAATTGAGTATATTCTTATCAGGTTCTTACACTTTATGTCGTATAAAAGCTTTGAACAAAAAATGGTCTTTTGTTTAGTAAAGAAAAAGCGTTTCTGCAAAAGTGAAGAAAAAACATTTTGAAATGATTTTTTTTTTTTTTGCCTCGATAACATGTCATATAAAATATCATTTTTCATGTCACGGCCTAAATTAACATAATTTAAAAATCTAATTTTTAAAAAAATTGTAAAGAATCCTAATCCACATTCATCACTCATTTCTTAGAAGTTTTAACAGAGTATGTTTACATGTATATTAAGTGTTTATCAAATATCTATTAAAAAATGAGGTGCATTTAAAATCACCATTAACATGTGATTGATCAAATTGTAATTTTAAAAATCACTTTATTTTTCCATGACACTTAATTAATATTTAATGTACTATTAAAATTACTCATTTCAACTTATATCGGCGTAGACTTGGACTTGGACTTGGACCGGAACAAAGTGGAGCAGTTCGTTGACCTTGAACGAGTACGTATTTTCTACGCGCGGGGGAGCACTAAGCCACTAAGCATGCCTACAGCCTACTTGTCTTTGAGAAGAGTCAAAAGATGGGGCGGCGCATGGGAAGGTTGGAAAGAGTACACTATGCATTAAATTTGGATGCTTTCCTAGATTATTTAATCTCAAATTTTACCAATTTATACCCAATCATATTTTTAAAAAAATACGTACTTTTTATTAATAGACCCTTTATGTCAAATATTTAAGTGCATATCTAAAAGTTATAATTTTAAATCAAATATTTTGAAATATTATTTTTAAAATTGTAAATCCTCAAACAAATCCATAAAATCCAAATGTAACACCCAAGCACAAATTACTATCCTAATGTTGATAGTTGGGATTAAAGCCAAACGAGTATGTAGCCGTTGGAACTATGTGCGTACGAGAGAGAGAGAGAGAGAGAGAGAAGTGTTACGAAAACAATGGTCCCCCGGGCTTGGTCTTGAGTGGTAGTTTTTTTCTTTTTATTTTTTATTTTTTGGTAAGGATTAAATTGATATTGGCTCTTTCACAACCCACTTATTTTTTTGGCCATCTATCACAACCCATAATTGTTTGAAGGTTGAATTTGTTGGTTTCTTTTCGATGTTGGATCGACAAGCCAATAGAAACACTTGAAAAGTGAAAACCTCTTTTACTTATCGGTGTGGGACAAGCCAGACAAGAGAAAATAAAATAATAATGATAATGATAATGATAATGGAAGAGAATAAATCCAACCAAAGGCCTAATCCTAATTAATGTTAACCTATCTAGCTAATGACACCTATGAGGCAGCAGTAGCAACTACTATTGGACTCCTTATGTAGTGCTTGCCATCTGGCCAAGTTAGCCCTCCAAACACATCGGCTTTTAGCCACCCCATGGGTACGGCTCGAAGAATTCAACCTCTCTTAAATTTATCTATAAAAATTAATGATAATAATGAAAAAATTATTATCATTTTGATTTATAGGGGTTTAAGGAATTAATGAAACTTTTAAAAGAAAGTAATAGGGTAAAAATTGTTTTTTACCTTGGAACTTAAAATGAGCATACGTACTCAAAATGATTTTATTCAAAGTTTATTAACTTGTATTTAATCCCTCTACCTAATGATATAATTTCATAACAATCTGAAAAAGACAAAATTTCAGACTTAGCGTGGATCACTGTTCACTTGCTAAAATGACGTTTTCACTAATTACATGTTATTTCTAAAATTAATGCTGACCTATTATGTTTCTTGACATATTATGACTCATTTTAGTAAATATATGACTCTTACTTTAGCGTGGATCACTATTAACTCGCTAAAAACTGAGAATTTTTTCAGACTTGGCATGAATCACTATTCACTCGCTAAAATGACGTTTTCACTATTTATCATGTTATTTCTAAAATTGAGACTGACCTATTATGTTTCTTGACATATTAGGACTCATTTAGTAACTAAGAATTCTTCCACACTTAGCATGGATCACTATTCCCTTACTAAAATGACGTTTTTACTAATTATCATGTTATTTCTAAAATTGAGCCCGATGTATTATGTTTCTTGACATATTATGACTCATTTTAATAACTAAAAATTCTTCCAAACTTAGCATGGATCACTATTCCCTTACTAAAACGACGTTTTCACTAATTATCATGTTATTTCTAAAATTGAGCCGGACGTATTATGTTTCTTGACATATTATGACTCATTTTAGTAAATAAAGGACTTTTATTTTAGTTTAGTGAAATCAAAATTTAATTTTGATAAATTCTTAGTTTTAGCCTAAAAAACAGTATCTTATTTTTTTGTCATAAAAAAGGCAAAAACTTTCTTTAATTCACTGAGTAGAACCAGCTGGAGCAATTCCTTATCATTTTTGTGTCTTGAATATATGCCCTCCTAAAAAAAATAAAGCAAGGGCCGAGTGGACTTTTGGCATTAGGTGGAAAGGCTTTTTGACTTTAACTTGTCAAGTACACCAACTTTGGGCAGGAAAAAACCAAATTGAAATCGGTCGAACTAAATAGAAAGATATTTCATCTTTTAAGTCCTCTATTTACCGTCAAAATTTCATATCAATTGAAGTAAAATCCTGACCCAATGATTATAATTGAATCACAACGTTTATAAATGAAATGCAAACTGAAGGTATAAAGTAACAAACCCTGACCCAATGATTATAATTGAATCACAAACCGAAGGTATAAAATTTTAATTTATTACGCGTTCATCTTCCTTTGAGCCAAGCTTGGAATGCCCATTTTAGAATCACCCCAAATCTCTTGAATTGGCCCATTAAGTGCTTGTTTGATATTCTTGGATCTTGCTTTAGTAATAGGCCCAACTGGAACATGCAATGAATCCTTTAATGGTGCATGTTGATTCTCATCAATATATATATTTTACCTTTCCCTCCTTTTATTTCCTTTGGTGACTTTTAATTGTTGATTTATGGAGACTTGAAGACTCACTTGTTTGTATATGTAAATATGATGACGTCATCTTTACATAGACCACAATGCAAGAAATGAGGGTGAAGACGAAAATCCTTTCACCAATTTTTATAGTTTCTCAACCATCCTCTGGGAGCTCGATGCTTGTCTCTAAAGAGCAAGCTTTACTTTGAGCTTGTTTTATATTATCTCTTTTGGTTATGTAGTGATATTTGACTATGTTGTATGTTTGATTTTAAGTGCCACCTGTGGCACATATTTTGGTTCACCTTGTGTGTACATTTCTTGTGTATTAAAACAAATGCTTTTGTTTATATAATTATAAGGTAATTCAGTCAGTTCTTATGTTTTATGCAAGGACTTTATAGTGTTTTAGAAAGAAAAAAAATATTTCACTACGAGATTACATCTTTTATGTCGTAACATCATGGAGAAACTGGAGGTTTCAGCTTACGATTTTGTTGGTTCAAAATCCGGGGGCGTTACACCATGTCCCCTAGCTTTCAGGGTCAACTTAAAGCTCTTCTCTTCTCCACGCGTCAATTCATGCCACGCCCCTCTTTTTCTTAATATTACATTATATTATTATATAACATACAAACAATAAATGTTTATATTGTATGTTAAATAAACTATATACAATTAATATAAATTGAGTATTGTTACTTAATAAATAATATATTATATAAGCTATTTTTATTAATATATATCCATGTATATTAATATATAATAAATATATACGAGTCGAGATAATAAGCGAGTCGTGCTTTATAAGATCTTGTTCACCGACGTTAGCCGAGTTACGCGCGAGCTAAGCTTTACCGAGCGAGTTTACAGGTAACTTTGTTCATTTAAACTCCTATAATGATGGGTGTTGATGTTCGTAATTTTTTTTTTTTTGGTATTGAATGGAGACCACTTAGGCTTGTAAACTATGAAATGAGGATCATGGGATTGCAATTTCTAAAATCTAGGTCATTTATTCAAAATCAACGGCTTTGATTGACTCACCCAACATTAAAAAAAATCAAAACAATAAGTTAAAGGAGTGGTGAAATACTCCAAGGGAGTGGTGGTGTGGGCCGACCACCCATGAATGAGTGCGAGTGATCGACCACACTGTAACCCTTCAAAAGCTGGGTTGGGGTGAGCGACCCACCCCCTCATCCATCTTTGGGGTAATCGGCCACCCCAAAGGGGCGATTAGGGTGGGTCTACAACCCTCGAAGCGTGACCCTATAGAGGATCTTCTAGTGTAGGTCACACATGTTCATGTCGCTCTAGAAGTTATGTTTGTGCGATTCATGAGCATCACACGCTGCCATGATACTAGTGTTTATGGAAATTGCCACATCGTGTTTCCTTTCGAAATCGAGTGTCTTCTGGCTATTTCTCGAATAAAAAACAATATTCAATGATTCTATAAGCCTCGATCTATACTGTACTGGCATGCGAAGCTATTTCACTTCATGCACTTTCACATACCCTACGAGATTTGCTTGTGCATGTGTCACGCGCCGCCGAAGCTAGCCATTTTGGCTAATCAATCCTAAAAATAGATTCAAAGGTCACCGGCCTGGTAAACGGATAAAGGTTTCTCACTCATTGATGCACACGCCCTCAAACACTGCTTAATGGCATGACTCTCAATCGACGAGCTTCTTCTTGCTCCATGTGTCGCCATGTTTCTCTGTTAATATTTCTTACGCATCCATGCACTCCCGCCTTGTAATACCCCAGTCCTAACCATAGTTAAGAGACAGAGTATTTTGAATCTTAGGGTTAGTTGAAATCAAGTTTGGACTATTCGGGTTGAGTTTTTGGGCCCAGAAGAACATCCAGGTCAATTTAAGAGACTCCAAGGATCGATCCTCAAGGGCCATAAACTCTAAGGATCGATCCCCCCTTTAACATGATCATCTATTTCGCGTCAGAATGAAATTTTAAGGTTTTCTGAAGCCCTAGTGCAGCCGTAACGTCTATATTTTCATTTCTAACCTTCACCAGACATTGTTGCATGAATTTTAAGGTACTGAAAGGTTAATTCACAATTTAAGAGAGAAGTGTTAATAATTTACAACATCGTTAACCTTTTTAATATATGACATTTTCCAAGCCTTTCGATGTCTAGAAACGGCCTAAAATTTCGTAATTTGAGAGTCTACAATTTCAAAGAGATCCAACTCCTAATTTAACTACTATAATTGAAAATCCTATAGCCACACAATTAAAATCAATTTGTGTATCTACCAAAAAAAAAAAAAAACAATTTGTGATTTTCAAAGCTTACATTTTAATTTTATGGAAAATGATTATATATTTTTCATTAAAGAGACTTTGAGGCTCATAAATTTATATCCCAACAACAAGAACATGAATTCGTATGTGTTAGCTTTTGAAAGTGGCTGTAACCAAATGACAGATTATGAGATGAAGTAACCTTGCAATATGTTGGACATATTATACAACTCAAAATTTTGTGAAAGCATAGACCACTTGCTTTCACTAGAATTTAAGTAGATATTGGGTCCTTAATCGAAACAAATTTTCATGCCCTAATATTTCCACTGGATTATTTTTGAGATAGGACCTAACATATTTTGAACTAAATCACTGATGATTGTTATGTTAATGAAGTAATTAAGCCCTTCTTCCAAAATGATCTTCTAACTGGGATTTATGGCAGTGAATAAACAACACCTCAGGGTCCATTTTCTCTTGATCTCTCTAATATGAATACATTGCCTTTATCATCCCTCCCTATCCTGATTTCATCATCCACATATCTGAAGGAGGTTGAATTAAGGAACAAGCAAAATATCGATCTGCAACAAGTTTGAGATAATCTTAAATAATAAAACACAACAGGTTAATTACAGGGTGATTAAGGATACGTAATCTCGAGCCAGCCTTGTGGATTGAAGATGCCAAGTAGAAGTTCATAGTTTTTCCGGAACACATTCATCAACTATTGACAAAGGCAAGACCGAAATGAGTTTGAGATTATAACCAAATTCAATCGCTCCCGGTTAGAAAACAATCAAACGGAAGTGCTTGTTACGATAGTTGTCAGGTTTGGGTCGTGTCAAGACATGTGTATAAGGCAATATAAGTTAATCCTAATCTAACTTATTTAATTAAACGGATCACACCCATCAACTCTAACATACTAATTTTATGTTGGATTCGTGTCAAAATACCTGGGTAGGAGTGATGGACGACTTGTCGTAATTAATTTCAACTCTCTGTAGAGTAATAAACATAAAACAGTTTAATTAGTCCTGGGTATTAGTTGAATGAAAGAAATAAACAAAATTAAAAATTTAATAAAAAAAAAAAGAAAAAAAGAAAAAGGAAAAGAGGAAAGTAACGAGCTGATCTTAACTGATTTTGATGCAATCTTGAAGGATGCCTCAATAGTGAGCTGTCCATTCAACAAATTTAGTCCCTTTGCACTGAACTTGATCAAATTCACTGCTTTTCCCTCCATTTTGGAAAATTAACAAACATTCAACTTTGGTAAAAAAAGACAGAAACAATGAATCACCCAAAAAAAGAAAAGAAAAGAAGAGTTGAGCAGCAAATAGCATTTTCCAGAGATACCCATGTTTTTAGGAATTTACCAAATATGGAATCGTTTTATGTTTTGTTAGAAGAACAAGAACATCATATGTACCTTAGCAACATCAATGGTCTGAAAAAAATCTCCCAAGGAAATGAAATCTCGCAATCCGAGCTTCGTTCTCTTGGAACCCAAGATTGTAATGGAGCTGTAGACTAGCTTCCAGCATCCACCCACCTTCCAGTTTTGGAAATAAAATTCATGAAAAAGAAATACACAAAAACCTTCCAATTATAGAAGTAACCCAAAAGATATTTTCTTCACTGCAAAATCTAAAGCTCACCTTGTCTAGATTCACAGTAGGATCTGGAGTTGGATTCTGAGACTCTAGCAGCTTCACCAAACCTTCAATCTCAGATTTCTTCGCAGATGGGATCCCAAATATACCTCTATTTACTCCTTGAGAAGATATTTAGACGCAATCCATGTTAAACTTCACCTCAAATTGTCCACCATTTTCGTTACAGTAAAGCAATATAAAAGGGAAATTATATGTATTTGGCATACCTTGTACGGCCTGGGAAAGCTCTGTTTTGATCTGGGCAAGTGTTTCAGCCCCAACTATGCCACTGCCAGAGCTCTGTTCTGTAACTTTGGTGGTGTAAATGGGAGTAAACCCAGATGGGCAGTCGCCCAAGATTGTGCTCTTGGTCCATGGATGTGTGGCTGGGAGAAATCTCCGAGTTTTAATAATTTTTGTGGCTCTTGGGTTTGGAGCAATTACAGGGGAAGCTTGGATTGGTGGCTGCAGAATCTTAGTGGCCATAAATCGAAGGCAAGTACAGCAAGCTTAGCTTCTATTGAGGTTTAGTCAGAAGGAAGAAGCTCATGGCCAGCAAGCTGGTTGGATGCGATATCTCTTGCTCGCTGATAGGTCTGCACTGGCCTTGACTGTTTGTTTGACGTTTGTGTCTCTGTTTTTTTTTTTTTTTTTTTTCCCCTTTCCGAGTAAAAAAAAAATGTCATCTGCTTATCAGCATGAATAAAATTTGGATAAAGTTTTTATTTGTTACATTATTGGGTGGATATAAATTTTTTAGAAATTGGGTGGGAAGATATTTTTTTTTTTTTTTTAATTGGGTGTGTCGTGCGTGCTTTTTTTTCTTTTCTTTTTTTTTTTTTTTTTTTTTCTTTTTTTTTTTTTCATAAGTTTTTATGTGTTACATTATTTGACGGATATAAATTTTTTACAAATCGGATGGTTAGATTATTTTCAATTGAGCGTGTTGTCCATTGTTTTTTTTTTTAAGTGAATTCTTTGCATATCATTCAAGTAAGTCAAATCTTACGTCTCTCAATAATAACAATATCATAGATGGTTTTTCTCGACTCATAAATGATCATTATTACTTATTGTTACTTGTTTGTATTTGTGTTTGTGTTTTATTGCCTTTTCCGTTGAGGACCTTGAGGTTGGGTTGGTTTGTAGATTGATCCCTTCCCCCTTCCCCATATTTGAATAAAAAGAAAAAAGAAAAAAACAATATCATGGAGAAACAATGAGCATTCTTCTAATTAGATTTTTTTGTCAGAATTCAAGATAACCGCTTTTTTTAATTGAGTGTGTCATGTGTTTTTTGGCATGTACGAAGCATATGTTTTTTGTATTAATGTTATTAAAAAAACACATATTATTAAAATTATATATATATATATAACAAAACATTTTTAAAAAATTATGTCCTTATGGATGTCTTTTCACCCCTCTTTTATTTCTTTCGTTTTAATATTTGAGGATAGATTTAAAGATATGCAAATCCGGTTGAGAATCCCCATCCCCTAATGCTATATGCGGTTGAGAATCACTATTTAGGTTTATTGTAATTAAATTTATTATCTTTTTTGCAATTTTTCACCTATCACAATTTTTCTATAAATAAAAACCTTAATATTGTTGTAAATAAGAATTAAGTCAATAAGAGTTAGATGTAGCCCTTAAGGCAATTCACAATGATGGACGTAAGTATCTAATACTGAACACTCCCAAATTCTTTTTTCTCTTTGCCTCCGCTATAACTCTTATATTTTATGCTTTATATAAAAAAATTTACAATTATTTTTGTTAACGTGTTTTGGGTGGTTTTTTTTTATTTTTTTAATTTTTTTTTAGTTTTGGTTTGAAAAAGTATTCTAATATGACATAAATGTAAAAACCGTTTTTAAATTTTTTTTAAGTGTTTTACATTTTGAGTTGTTTATTAATATATTTGTCTTGATAAGAGAAAACAAAAACTTTAAGATTAATTATAAAAAAAACTCAATGATATAACAACCGATTTTAGAATAGCCTTCTGAATTTCTAAAAGTGTGTTAAAATGACTCATCAAACTACCAGCATGTTTCACTTCAAAAAAAAAAAAAAAAAAAAACTATTTTTTTTTTTCGGATAAATACAAAACCAGTCCCTGTAATTGACCTAAATCACAAAACGCTCCCTGCGATATACAAATAATTCAAAGGTCATCAGAGTAGGACAAAATAACAATTTAGTCCTTACAGTCAAAACGTTTGACAGATTTTGTTAATGTCCACGTCAGCACCAATAAAATGATAACATGTGTCACTCTTAGTTAAATAAAAAAAGGAAAAAATGCAAAATTAGTTCATGTGGCTTACTTGATTTACAATTAACTCTATGTGGTTTCAAAATTAATTCAGAGGTCCCATGGTATGCCAAAAATATAAATCTCTCATTCCAGTCAAATTCTGTTAAAAAATATGACAAATTCTGTTTGATACCACGTCAATGCCAATAAAATGGCAACACGTGTCACTCTTAATAAATAAATAATTTTTTTTAATTAAACAATTTTAATTTTTAAAGTTTTAAATTTCTTTAACTTTTTTTTTTTTAATAAAAAAGATAGTTTATTTTTTTTTATTTTTTTAGAGGATAAGGGTATTATCAGAAAAAATGGCTTTTTTAGAACAGGTGGTAGTTTAATAGGTTACCTTAACGCTCTTAAAAATTCAGAAGAATATTCTAAAATTGAATCTTTGTTTAAGAGACTTTTTTTATATTTAACCCAAAACTTTAAGGAAGATGACTTTTGGCCATATTTTTGCAATAAGTTCCATATTCTCATAAAATCTGAATTGAACAATTTGGGGGCGAAAGTAGGGGAATATGGTTTTATCATCCTACCATAAACCTCCTAATGCAAAAAAAATGTAATCAAGCTCATATAGAACTTGACATCATTAAAAACAAAACAAAAAAAGCAAAAGAAATTTCTTATAAGAAAATATTATAGCTACAACGTTTTTACTAATTATTGACATGTGTCCGCATATGATTGGAAGGTGTTAAAATGTTCTTAGTGATTGACGTGATTCCAATCACATGTTGACTCATATCAACAAGGTGTAAAAAAGTTATAGGTGTAACATTACGGTTTCTTATAAGAAAAATGTTAGACGTACAACTCATTTACAACTTGCTAGCGCATATCAATATGTGATTTGAGGGTGTTAATTTTTTTAAAAAAAAATTGATTGTCGTTGCTCCAATCACATAGTGACATATGTCAACAAGTTGTCAATGGATTGTAGGTAATGCTTCTTTTTTTTCTTTTTCTTTTTTAAAAAAAAAAAGAAAAAGGAAAGAAAAAAGACACTAAAACTATAAAATTATTTAAGACCTATTCTCAATTTCCATCCCTTAAAGTTCATCATGTAATTCTTTTTCCTTTATATATTCTTCCAACCGCAATTAGGGGGATGTTGTCCTTAAAAATGTTAAGGCAGTTTTAATTTTGCAAAAAATCATGATCAACTGGAATTCTTAGGTATTTTATTAAATATATTTTCAAAAAATTCCAACTATTGTTTTAATTGAGATTTTACTGTATAAGTATTTACCATTTTAACAACTCAACATTTATCCCCCTAGTACTTGATAAATATTGATAACAAAATCTCAACCATGGAATTTGAAAATAATGGTTCAGAATAAAGAAAATTTATATGGTAGAAAACTTGGGAAATTTAGGAAATCTTGATCCGTAAAACACCTTAAAAATTATACAAGATCTTGATTCTAACTTTGCATACTCTCTCGACAAAAGTGATCATGAATTCATGGCATCAGCTTCATTCTTTGATTTAAGATCATTTGAGTCCGTTTGAGTTTGCTATTTAAAAATTACAATTTTAAAATGTGTGATTTAAAATTTGATTTTAAAAACACAGATAAACATTTAGTAGAATCACAGTTTAACCTTTAAAATAATCGTGCATTTTTAAAAATGCGTTGTTATCTGCAATTTGAAAATACTTTAAAAAGATGCACTCCCAAATTGTACATTTTCTACTATTTGATTTGAAATCACTTTTCATCTGCAAAATCACAGCCTCAAACGCACTAAATGTCTGTTAACCATTGCAAAAACGCACAATCACAACTTCTTAAACAGAAACTAGGTAGAATGATGATACACAGTTTTAGCAAATATACTTGGACAGAAGTATCAACAAGCTTAATTATGACATCTTCTCAAGTACTTCCGTCCTCCACAGCAACAGAACACACTTTGTAAATGTCTCTATTATTTTAAAACCACGTTTTAAGCAGAGGGGTTAGATTTTTCAGGCTCTTGCTGCTGCTTCCACTGCTCTGGGGTCAAAGCTTTCTTTATTGATAGTGCATGAATTTCTTTCATTTCCTCTACCAGAGCAGCATTCACCAGCCTATGCCTCTCCAGCAACCTCTTCCCTTCAAATTGTTCTGATACAATTTCAATTGCAAAACTTGCACCGCACCTGAAAGCCGGGTGATTTCATTAGAGTTAAAAAAGATTGCAGAAAAAAACAAAAAACAAGGCAGAGAAACGTTCTGAATTCAAAGTACGTCGGCTTGCAAGAAAGAACTTACCCTCCAGATGTATCAATTACTTCCTGAAACAAGAAAATAGAAGAATTAATTTACAAGAAAGAGTTCCATATTCGTAAGTATTTACATGGAATATGAAAGGGAAATCCAATTGAAAAAGATACATGAAAAATGCAAATGGATATCTATCTGTGTAGTGAATAATTATAGAAAAGAAATTGCACATGAAAAGAAAAAATTAACGACTTCTATATGTTTTAATGGTCGGAATTGGGAACGCACCCCCTGCAATTTCTCTCTCTCTCTTCTACTGTTTTCCCCCTCTAGTTGTATTGGGTTGTAGTACACCAAAATCAAGTGAGGATATCTAGTTGGCCATCCAAATGCAGCCTAACCGATTATAACAATTGCTTCTAGCGTGAAGGGACTAAGTTAAGCTGAAAACAAGGAAAAGAATCCAAGAGCTAGCACAAAATTGAAGGCTGAGCTGATTTACATACAGAGCAATAGAGAGAAATTTAAGTTTGACTCCATTTAAAAATTGTCGAAGTGGGATGCTAGCGAGCCAATCTCCCATCCAAAAGTGACCTATTTGGTCTTGTATGCCTATATATTAGAAATTGATTTCTTATGAGCAATTAGAAATTATCAACACTCTTTACAATTTTCCCTTACGAAGCATGATCACATACTAGTCAAAACTTGGACTGGACTAACCAGTTTACCGAAGACAGAAAAGGGGAAGTTCTTCCCAGAAACAAATCCACCAAGGAAAAAATAGCATAGGGAATATATAAGTAGGTAGATTAAGAAGTACAACATACAATTTGAGGGATAACAACATGGTGAATGTGTCAAGAATATAAAAACAGTATCAAATAAGTTCATGCTCTTCCCTGGAGATCTTGACAGAGGAAGGATTTGGGTCTGACTCATGGCAGGTTCGGTGATGGGGTTGCAGGAGGTTGGGTCTGAGATGTTCTCTAAGGATCACCGGTTGGGTAATGTGGTTTTGGGTTCCACTGCTCGAGATGGGCTTGTCCCTGTGAGCTTTGGTCCTTCTCTTTTGGCATCTTTGCTTGCGCAAGATTCAGCTTCGGCGTCTTTGGAAGCATCTCTCAAGCCTGAGGAGTCTTCTCCGGCTCCGGTTCACCTCTTCTCCAGTGGTTCCTCCTCAAGGGCTGCTGAGGTGGGAGAGAGGTTACGTCTTTCTAGTCCAATGGCATCGATCTCTAAGCCGTTCCAGAATTATTTTAGGAAGGCTAGGGAAGGTCGAGCTATGAAAATGGATGAGTGTTTATTTTATGATTATGTGGCGTCGATGAGGTTAGATTTTGCTGGTAGGATTCCTTTTCCTCTCTCGGGTGCCACTCTTGAGTCAGAGCTCCCTTTGGAGTCTAAGCTAGTGCAAAGCTCTCGAATGCCACCCCTTGTTGACAAGGCAACTTTTGTGAAGGATGTTATTAAGCAAATTCCTCCAGCGAAGGGTTTCTTATAGAGGGGTTTTCTCAACTCGAGTCTGGCAGGGCAAGTTTCACCTAAAGTGTCAATTGTGTCGCCATCAAACCTAGTTGTTAAGAAAGATGAGGTGGTAGGGACTCCCTCTCATTTGGGTCGTTGCATCTCTCCACTAGCTGAAAAGGGTGAGGACCTTAGGGTGAACGGTCTGATTGAGTTTCAGAAGTGGTCGGTTGGTTTTGGTCCGTCTGGGGAGGTTGTTGTGTGGGATCAGGGCAATGAAGTCTGGGATGGGAAGAATGGAGTTTCCCCTTTCCCTTTGGGGGTTTATCTGCTCGATATGCATTTGGATTGGGCGGGGGATGGTGAAGAGGATGAGGTTCCGCTTTTAGCTATCCTGGATCCCCATGTTAGCGAAGAGGAGTTTCATCGGAAATCTATGGTTGCGTGCCAAAAGACTAAAGGTAGGAGGGAGGTGTTAAATTTGAAAAGCCCCATTAATTATGGCGATGATTACGCAACCTCCCGGCGTCAGAAAAGCAAGGCTCACATAAACATGATGTAGTGTTGAGTGCGTGGGGCTTAAGTCTTTTGGGTTTTTGAAGGGTGTGCTTCTTGAGGGTTCGAGTTTGAGGGCTTTTGGTTTTTGAGGGTTTGTTGGGTTTCTTTCTTTTTGTGGGTTGCTTCGGCTGCTCTGGTGTATATTTTCTATGTACTTAGAAGCGCCTTCACTTTTTCAATAAAACTTTTATTACTTATAAAAAAAAAATAATAATAAGTTCATCACATCTTCCCCAAAAGAGGAAAAGGTTAACATATATTATGATGTGCAAAGAGCCAAAGAGGTAATCAAGTATGCAAATTGTAGAACTACATACTATTATAATTAATGCGTTATCTTCTTATGCTACCTTATTGCTGATCCCCTAGTACCCTGGAGAAGACAGGGACTAAGCACCTGCAGAATGAAAATGCCAACACTACAGTAGGGCATTAGTCAATGATTGTTTGTATATACACATATTTTGGTTCATAAGATTTGAACTTTACATTTACCCCAATATTATCTCATGCCTTTCTCACCTGAGCCATTTGTATATATATGTGTGTGCGATGCAATGATATTATATGAACCCATTTACTTAACAATAGCATGATTTGAGGAAGTTTTGTTTCCATTATCACATAAAGCCTTGAGACACTACCATATTATTGTGTCAGTTCAATAATACAAACTTTTTGCAGAACTAACACTGTATAAGTGCTCTTCAAGTATTTATCCAAATAAAATCAGCTCTCCGCAAAACAAGTTTCAGCTACCGCAGATGAAAATGTACAAAATCCCAATTGAGTTACTGATTCCATATAGAAAAAGAATGTTCATCCTCCCGTTCATTATACGGAACCAAGACAAAGTAATCCGTCAAGCACCGGAACAGTCATATTCAAATACAACTTCCCAACAAAAATAGAACAAGTAGAAATATACGAAAGACTGCTCCTTAAAGTGTCTCTTGCCTACTAAAAGTACCAACCTTAATCAAATTATCATGAACCCAATATTTTATTAGAATAAGGATTTTTCATTAGTTTTAAAACTTCTCTTAAGACTTGCATAGTCAAGCCTCCAAGATTGCAAACTACCTAAACCACTCTTCTTTTCATTCTGCCATAACGAAAAAATGTCACAATGAACTTACTAAAATGTAAAATGATACCTTATCACTTCATACCAAGTGCCTGAATTTCTCCCTCACGCCTAGAAATAAACTCAAACATGGGTCATAGGACAGCCCCACTACAACTTATGAACAGGTGGTGTCACTCACCCCTTGGACAAATGGCATCGCCAGGGGGAACTGCCTGGAAACACCAAGCAAGGGGCACAAATGGTCACATTGCAACACCTCTGAGGGCATAGAAGCCACTCTATCCCGCAAAGAAGCATAGGCCATGTTGGAGTACAAGGACCAGCCATGTCTAAACCTAGAAGCAGGAGTAACAGTGCTTCATCTAAAAGCTCAATGACAGGGCTTGAAATGATGCAGCCTAACAACCTTAATTTGAAAGACCTCCCTACACCTCTATATCATGGTCAAGGATCACAGATTCTGATGCTAATAACAACACTCAACCTCCTTAGAGGTCACCTCTCTTTCAAGCAATAGCAGATGCTTTTGAGATTATGGCTTATGTACCGTCTATCCCATCTGAGACACATGACAAACGGCTCCCTCAAGACAATTGTTATGCTTTAGAACTTATTCTTGAAAACCAAAATAACAATAACAAAAATAATGCCGTCATTTAAACCATATTGCGTCTTAGTTGACACTATTAAAGCATTTTATGACATCAAATTCGCTTATCTGCAAGTCATTAGGACAATTTCAGCTGTATTATATAAAAGCCAACAGAAGCCATAAGTGAAAATTTATGTAGTGCAAAATCTAGTGGAAGGAATCAACCTTAGCTGAGCAACGAGTTTGGGTAATGCTATCTCTAGGTAGTGTTTGATTGGTTTCATATTGCAATTCTTGATCAATCTCTCCGCTCTTACACGTATGGGATTAAATGTATATATATATATGTTGGGGTAAAACCCCACCTGAGTAAACTAGGTGCAAGTAACAACGAGATGGAAATTTCAACTAATCACCCAATTCTGGAACAGATGGTAAATTGAAACTATATTCAGATCCCTCAAACAAAAGCAAATAATAATAATAATAATATGAAGCAAAAGTGCAAGAATAGAAGGCAGATAAACCTAAAAAGAGCTTACAAGGTGCGAAGGATTCATCTTTGCCTTCAATGAAGACTCTACTTGTTCCTTTGTCACCCCCATCTCCCTCTCTCTCTCTCTCTCTGTCTCTCGTGCTGTTCTGGCTTATGAGATCTGAAAAGCTGAACTCTGTTGGCAATTAATTAGGCAATCGACCCTTTTTATCTTTTCGAATCTTTGTTATGGATTTAGTCCACAGAATTTTTTTATTTCTTTTTTGCTAAATATAAAGTGAGTAAAATTGTTAATCGATTCTTTTATATATATAATAAGGACGCACTTTCAAATACGAAGGCAAAATGAAGAACTCTTTGTATGATTTTGCCAAAGGAAATGCGGAGTTGAGAGGCGTACGTATAGAAGAAAGAGAAATGATTCATACACTCATTTCTCACAACAAGCTGACGTGGCTGGTAATATTTTATTATTTTTTTTGTTTTCTTTTCGTAAAAAAATAATAAAATATTACCAACCACGTCAGCTTGTTGTGGGGCTGTTGTGAGAAATGAGTGTAAGGATTATTTCTCTAGAAGAAAAGCTACAAGGTAGTTTTGATTTCTAAAAACCCAAATATATTTTTTCAAAACATATGTTGCATATATATATATATATATATATATATAGGGAAAACTGCAATTTACCCCCCCGATGTTTACACGAATTTGCAATCCTGGTATCAATGTTTAGATTGCTTCAATTGCACCCAAGAAAGTTGTAAAAATTTGCAATTCACCCCCTTCCGTCCAATTGCTCCGTCTGATGAGACGGAAGTGACCCCATGTGCCTCGCACATGCATTTTTTAGACAGAGGTAGACAAAAATGCCCTCATTTAAACGGCACCGTTTTGTCCAATATAACCTCAAAAAATTCATCAAAACACTTTCTCTCTCCAGCTTGTTGTGGGTTCGCTGTTTGTATGGCAGATTTGCAGCGTCAAAGCATGCACGTAGCTCCCACTTGTATCCACAAGCAATGGCAGCGATGAAGGCTTTTGCTGCAAACAGATGGAGAGTAGTACTGTGGATCAGTTCAGTCATGAGAATCAACAAAAACAGAGAATGCATGCATGTGGGAGAGAAATACACGTTACGGTCTTGTTGAAGCCGATATACGCGAACCTGGCGGAGAAGGAATGGGTGGGCACTGACGGCCAAGAAGAGTGTTCGACGACGCCGAATGGGGAGGAGGTACGTTTCTGGAAGTCTGCAATGCAAGCAAACTAATTTATATTCGAAAAAAAAAAAAAAAAAAAAACCACTCTGTTCTCCCCTGTTCTACACAACAGAAACAGAGGAGAAGACGTATTCTTTTGTCTATCATCTATGAGTTGATATGAGTAAATTCATGTTACAATGAATACTGAGGCTTGGTGGAGATTTAAGTCTAGATCATTCTGACTCTTAACTACATACCTGCACATTAAATATCACTGAACACTAAAGTATCTGAAACTGAGTTTGCTAAAGTTGATTTAAATCCGACACAACTTCCCTTGATTTTAGTTAGAAAATTTAAAAATCAAACACTACTTCTAAGGTTCACCATATATAATAGATTATCTCAACCCAGGAGTAAATTAGGAAAAGAAAAGTCATCACTCAATAGATAACCAAAATTTAAAGACAAAAACAGAAACCAACCTCATAGTTTAAACAACCACTCGCACGTAGAGATGATTCAGCTTCTTCTATATTTCCGGTATCCAGCTTCTTTTCAAACTCACGAGCTTCAGAAAAAATCGCAGTTTCTGAATAATCCTTGGTTGCAAGTGACTCTGATGAAGGAACCATTTCATCCACTGCTCCTAACTGCTCCCCGGAGCACATACACTTCATAATCTTCCCGAGATTCCGCCTGATCTCACCCCTCCTCTGCTTTCTGACCCTATTCTTAATCCTCATATTGCCCCAACACACTACAAAATCTTCAATCACCAACACCAGCAGGTAAATCAATAACCTTTATATGTAAATCAATAACCACTTCATGATCATTCAGACCGATTCTCACAGAATAAAGTTCACACTTTGCACAAGAAAACTAACATGGCAATCAAAATTTCCAATAACCCAATCCAAAATATGGTGCAAATGAAGTGGAACTCAAATTGCAACACAATAAAACAGATAGACATCAAAATTCACATTAACCTGTTAATCTAACAATAGAACTACTGCTAGTCAGCTACCAACAGAATCTTCATTCACGAGCTGCAGTGCTTTGAGTTTGTAGTGTGAATGATATGATCTCCACATCAACATCAAAGAACCATCCCAAGTATATCTTTAGTTTTATATTGCTCTGTTTGCCCCTGTTTTGGTATTTAGTTTGTCCAGTTGCTATTTTGTTGTTCGGTGTCCCTCTTATGCATCCCAATCTGATGATTTTCAGTGGATAAAACACGACTTGGCTGAAAATAAATGTGATTAGAACATCATCAAAACAGAAAATTGAGGAGACAGGGAAAGGACTCTCCCGTTTTGCTGAGCATGGATCGGAGTGAGCCCGATAGGATGACAATGGAAGATACATACTTGAGCCAGCAGATAAGAAACATAATATATGTATGGTGGTCGGCACACGTGAAGACCCTACGGGGGCACTCAGACTTGGTGTTTTGTGTGAACTTTAGTCCGCAGTTGAACCTGATCGTGTCAGGGTCTTTCGACGAGACGGTTCTAATATGGGAGTTGAAGACTAGGAGGTGCCTCCATGCGATCTGTGCCCACTCCATGCCCGTCACGTCTGTGAGCTTCAACCGGGAAGGCTCGCTCATCATCTCTGCCAGCCACTACGGCACGTGCAAGATCTGGGACTCCTCCACGGCCACGTGAAGAGATGAGGACGGCTTTGAGGAGGGACACGTGTCCCAGGTTCATATCCTACAGTTTGGGGAGGCCAAAAGTGTTTTGATGAAATTTTTGGGGTTATATTGGACAAAACGGTGCCGTTTAAATGAGGGTATTTTTGTCTACCTCTGTCTAAAAAATGCATGTGTGAGGCACGTGGGGTCACTTCCGTCTCATCAGACGGAACAATTGGACGGAAGGGGGTGGATTGCAAATTTTTGCAACTTTGTCGGGTGCAATTGAAGCAATCTAAACATTGGTACCAGGATTGCAAATTCGTGTAAACATTAGGGGGGTAAATTGCAGTTTTCCCATATATATATGTGTTCTCATGGATGTGGAAAAGACTTTCTTTTTATGGTACGTAGCTAATGACTTTCTAAGAAGTTATGAATATATGTTAATCACCAACAATCATAATGTAAGATTGACCAAACGGTAAACAAAACGTCAATAGCTTGTAAAAACTTTTAGGGTTAAATACATTTTAGTCCCCCAAACTTTCACCCTTTCTCCGAATGGCCCCCTAAACTACCAATGCTTAGATTCTGGCCCCCCAAACTACCACTTTTTGATTTTTTGACCCCATCCGTCTATTTATGCCGTCAATTCTAACAGAAATTGGCCAAAAACCCGAAAATACTCCTCCCTTAACCATGAGAATTTCAAAGTGTATGAGGGGTATTTTCGAATTTCTGTTTAGAATTGACGGCATAAATGGACGGATTGGGCCAAAAAATCAGAAAGTGGTAATTTGGGGAGCCAGAATCTAAGCATTGATAGTTTGGGGGGTTATTCGAAGAAAGAGTGGTAGTTTGGAGGGCTAAAATGTATTTAACCCAAACTTTTAATGACTAACGGTCAAAAGAATTTATGGTTTAAGCAAAATTTTAATGATCAAACTGTAAATTAAAAATAGAATAAATAAAAACCGAAATGTAAGCTTTTTTTTTTTCCTCATAAAACTCATGACGATGACTTAATGTCAAACAGTAAAAAGATAAACGATTGAATAATAAACAATATTTGTAACATTACAACAATCCCCCACATGTTACAAATAATAGAATAAGAAGAAATTTGAGAAAGCATACATCAATGTAGTATCAGAAGGTTTTAACCGTACTTGGGATAAATAAATAGGAATTTAATGAATCATGGTAGAGTTAGACTTGTTTAACCAAATTCACAAGTTGATCAAACTTATCATCCACAAAGCTTCTTCTTAATAAGATTGTTCAACACCGGGTTGGGGCCTTATACAGGCCATAAGTGCTCTAGAGACCCACCGTAATCTCAAAAGAGGCGACACCACCTTCACACTCACATAGGTGGCATCCATCAAGAGTATGTGCAGAGTACACCTCATCCTAACATGTATGCACTATGGATCTATTAAGAGTTTAAAACCCATCCTTAACCATTCTACATCTTGTACTGTCTTATACAACATGGATTGACTCATTACTATCTTCTCAACACGAAAGTGAATAAATATAAAATGATAGTATCTCCTCGTGATCACTTGTTACTTTGTTTCCCATTAAACCCCAGTCATGGAATCTTCAATCACAAAGGTTGGGTATCAATCATAGTGTCATAATTTAGGTATCAGTCCTATTGTAACACCCTGGTACTATATTGGAAAGAGATGAATAGCTCACATAGAGTGAGTGGTTTATAAAGATACTCATGGCTGTTAAGTCTCACATTATCTAATCACTAGATGAAACTGGGCTTTATAAGAGATTCTAGGAAAGCTCCAAATCGACTAATCATTTTGGAGTAATAGGGCAGATGTGGCTAGCGCTTTTTCATATGTCATTACAAATGATATCAGAACCACCTAGTAACTTTAGGTCATGTGGTACTCGAGCATCGCATGACGTGGCCCTGACGAGGACGTCAAGGGTTTATAAGGGGAGTTTGTAACACCCTGGTCCTATATTGGAAAGAGATGAATAGCTCACATAGAGTGAGTGGTTTATAAAGATACTCATGGGTGCTAAGTCACACATTGCCTAGTTATTAAGTGAAATTGAGCTTTATAAGAGATTCTAGGAAAGCTCCAAATCAACTAGTCATTTTGGGGTAATAGCGCAGATGTAGCTAATGCTTTTTTCTGGGTCGTTACACCTATCCCCCTTGATGTTTCACTCACCAGCCTTCTTGCTAGTGGCTTGGTCAAAGAATTTGCTAGATTCGTTTTTGACCTTGCAAATTCCATAGAAATTATACCATTTTCAATGAGTTGCCTTACAATATTGTATCTTAATCAGACATGTCGACTTTTTCCCATTATAGATATTACTCTTGGCTCGAGCTATGGCAACCTAACAATCACAATGAACACACACAGGTGGAATTGGGTTAGAATATAAAGGCAAATCAATCAATAGGCTTCTTAGCCCTTCAGCTTCAGTTCTAGCCTTCTCCAAGACAACTAATTCTGCCTCCGTTGTGGATCTTACTATGCAAGTCTGTTTTGATGACTTCCAAGAGATAGCTCCTTCTGTTAGAGTAAACACATAACTACTAGTAGGCTATAACTCATCTGAATAAGAAATCCAGTTAGCATCACAATGTGCTTCTAATATAGCAGGAAAACCACAATATGACAACAAACCAAGATTAATTGTCCCCTTTAAGTATCTCAACAATCAAGAAATAACATCCCAATGTTCAACACTAGGATTATGAGTATATTTACTCAATCTACCAACAACATATGCAATATTAGGGTGTGTACAGGTTGTCAAAAACATTAAACCACCAATGATTTGTGCAAATTTCACTTGTCAGATACTATTGCCACGATTCTTAACCAAATGTAACTTTGAATCACATGGTGTAAACATAGGTGAATAATCAAAGTGCTCAAATCTTTTAAGCATCTTTTCAATATAATGCGATTGCGCTAATGTAATACAATTGTTATGTCTAAGAATTTTAATTCCTAGAATGACATAGCTTCACCCATGTCTTTCATATCAAATTTAGAGCTAAGAAATCTTTTAGTATCAAGCACAACCTCAAGTCTAGTTCCAAAAATAAATAAGTCATCAATATATAAACAAATAATGACTCTTTCATTATTATCAAATTTATTAGAAATGCATTTATCCGCACCATTAATCAAATATGCATTTGACAACATTACTTTATCAATTTTTTCATTCCATTGCTTAGGTGCTTGTTTTGAGCCATTCAAGGATTTCATCAATTTACAAACTATGTGTTCTTGATCGGGGGCTACATGTCTCTTGGGTTTTTTCATATAAATTCTTCTTCTAAATCACCATTTAGAAATGCAATTTTAACAACCATTTGATGTACAACAAGTTTATAAATAGAAGCGATTGCAAATAATATTCTAAGAGATGCAATTCTAGTAACAAGAGAATAAGTATCAAAATAATCAACATTTTGTTTTTGCTTGTAGCCTTTAACTACTAAGTTTCTTTTTAAACATCCGCTTACAACCAATTGGTTTAGTTTTAGGGGGTAATGATGAGTGCCAAATATTGTGTATTTGAACCCCTTGATTTGCACTAGTTAGACCTTTAGCCTTGTTATTTTCTAATGTTTTGGTTAGTTTTTGTGTTTTCTGTTTCTGTAGGACAATAAGAGAGGAATGACAAATTTCATAAGGAAATGACTAGAAATTCGGAGGTCCTGAAAAGTCGATCGATCGAACTTAAAATTCGATCGATCGAAACTTTGCTCGAAGTCAATCGATCAAAATAAAAGTCGATCGATCGAAATTTCCCAGAAACTGCTTTTGCAGAGCGCGCCAGAACACCCAATCAGAAGCCAAAAAACAGTCCTCCCTCTGATTTTCGCAGCAGAACACGCTGGTTTCGTGTTTTTGGTTGTCTCTAGCAGCAGAGGAACCCTAGAGGAGGGTAGATGAGTCATTTCTAGCCCTAGCTTTCTTCTATAAAAGCCATAGCCATGCCTCCTTGTTAGGAGAGGAAGAATAGAGCAGAAAATCAGTAGATAGATTTAATTTCGTGCATGTTGTAGTGTATTTCAGTAGTTTTATTTTCATATACTTTCTCTTTGTAAAGCTTTTCTTTCATTTCCATGGTTGTTCATCATTTTCTTGTGGTGTTCTTAGTCATGGAAGGCTAGTAACCTCAACTAGGGTTGAGGATGAAACCTTTCCATTGATGACACTCACAATCTTGGTGTACCATTTGCACATTTAATGATATATCATATTAGTTGTTCAAGTTCCATTCATTTAAAGCTTTATCTTTTGCAATGAATGTGGTTAGTGGTGGAAAGATGACATTTTATGTGTTTCAATCGATGAATACATTGTTTTATCGGTTTGAATGATGATATCCATTGTGATTGAATGATACATTGGATGTTTTGATTTCAATTGGTACTCTTTGTGATTTGTCTATGTGTTGGATTCATTTAATAGTTCTCGGGTTTATGGTTAAGAAACTTGAATGACACCCTAAGCTTAATGTTCTTTGGGTGTTCAAGTGGAAACTAAGAGTGTGAGTTGTAGGATTTGGTTTGGTGGATTTCTTAGCCTTAGTTCCTTTTAATTTGCATATTTCATTCCATCTCTTTTATTTAGTCTTTTGTTCTTGAATCAATTCTCAAACCTTTGGAACTAGGTTAAAATGAGGTTGATTAAACAAGACACCAATATTTGACCATTTCCCATTGCAAACGATTTGTGCGATTGTGAGTACTATTTAAAACACACATCAGGTAACTCAACAAGTTCCCAAGTATGATTAGACATAATTGAATCTAATTCATTATTTATCACTTCTAACTAAAAGGTGTATCAATAGATTTGATCGCTTCATCATAACAAGTTGGGTCATCATCAACAATATAAGCAATAAAATCATTATCGAAATTCTTTTCCTTTTTAGCTCACTTGCTTCTTCTCAATTGTTGCACATCATCAACAATTTCATTAGAAGCAATAGAAGGTTCATGAAATAGTTTTTCTTTAGTTTTCAAAGGAAATACATGTTCAAAGAAAATGGTATTTTCTTATTCAATTATAATATTGCAATCTAGAACATCACTTTTAATAACAAGAAATCTATAACATGAGCTATTTCAAGCATAACTAATAAAAATACAATCACAAGTTCTAGAACCAAATTTTCTCTTTTTAGGCTCGAGTAACATAACATTTGTCAAACACCCCTATACTTTGAGGTATTTCAAATTAGGCTTATGACTTTCCCAAAGTTCCTAATGAGTTTTACTGGTTTTCTTATGATGTATTTTATTTTGGATGTGACAAGCCGAAAGAATGGCTTCCCCTCACATATTAGTGGGTAGCCCGGAACTAACAAGCATAACATTCATAATTTCTTTCAAAGTTCTATTATTTCTTTCGTCTACTCCATTAGCGGTGAATAAGGAGGTGTAACTTCATGAATTATGCCATTTTGTTCACAAAATTCCTTAAAAGGATTATGATGTGTGTTTTAATGAGTACTCGCAAGCGCATGAATCGTGTGCAATATAGTATGTGCAATATAGTGTGTGCAAGTGCGAGGTCGAATCCACAGGGAAATGGTCAAATGTTGGTGTCTTGTTTAATCAACTTCATTTTAACCTAGTTCCAAAGGTTTGAGGATTGATTCAAGAGCAAAAGACTAAATAAAAGAGATGGGATGAAATATGCAAATTAAAAGGAACTAAGGCTAAGGAATCTACCAAACCAAATCCAACAACTCACACTCTTGGTTTCCACTTTGAACACCCAAAGAACATTAAGCTTAGGGTGTCATTCAAGTTTCTCAACCACATACTCTAGAACCATTAAATGAATCCAACTCAAAGATAAATCACAAAGAGTACCCATTTGAAATCAAATCATCCATTGTATTCATTCAATGAGCAAATCACAATGGATATCATCATTCAAACCGATAAAATAATGTATCCATCGGTTGAAACACATTAAATGTCCTATATCTACCAACAACCATATTCATTGCAAAAGATAAAGCATTTAAATGAATGGAACTTGAATAAAAAATATGATATATCATCAAATGTGCAAGTATTATAACAAGAGTGTGAGTGTCATCAATGGAAAGGTTTCATCATCAACCTTAGTTGAGGTTACTAGCCTTCCATGACTAAGAACACCACAAGAAAATTAAGAACAACCATGGAAACAAAAGGAAAGCTTTTCAAAAAGAAAGTGTCTAAGAACAAAAGCTACTGGAATACACTACAAAATGCACGAAATTAAACCTAGCTACTGTTCTTTGAACTCTCTCAACAAGGAGGTATGACTATGGCTTTTATATAGGGAAATTAGGGCTAGAAACCCATGTAAAATGACTCTTCTAACCCTCTCTGGGGTTCCTCTCTTGCTAGGACAACCAAGGTCATGCAACCAGCGTGTTCTGCTGCGAAAATCAGAGGGAGAACTGCTTTTTGTCATGGAAAATCTATAACAAAAGTTTATAAATTAGTAGTTGTTATAGTGTACACAAGACTAAAAAGGAAAAGTTGGTTTATTGCGAAAACTCAATTAGTTTAATTTCACTGAGGTCTCGGTATTATGTACTGAGACGGTGAACTCATCATTTCACCTATACGAATGTGGCAAACCCCCACAACCGTATAGATGATGTCCATTTGATTGCAGGTACACCTAACTTAGAGGAGGATCCGGTAGCTGCGTATTTGAGATACTACGATTGAAGCACTCCGCGACAATCGTATTGAGTTGGACTATGGGGTTCACTCTTTTGGGATATTTTGTATATGACTAATGATGTAGATGCCACATATTCTTTTGTGCAGTCATTCTTTTGTATTAATGGGTAATTGTAAGTCTTAAGCAATTAGACAGATATATGGCTCTTTTGTATGCACCATATGTAGGCATGTATACAAGCCGAGCTCGAGCGAGTAGTAGTTGTCCGAGCTCAGCTTGTTTAGAATTTTCATGGGCTTGAGCTCGACTCAAGCTCGTGACATGTATTGAATATTGAGCTCGGCTCAGCTCACCAAGAGTAAATTCTTGTCCGAGCTTGAGCTCGAGCTCGATTTTTTGACGAGCTGAGTGCCTTATCGAGCACTCGGCTCGTGAGGACAAATTTCAGTATAACCTAAACAAAGATAAGCCAACGCCCGTAAGAACAAAAGCCTCAAAATCTCAACATAAATCTAAGAAAATCCTACGAAATTAACATCATTTTCGAGTTCTACTCATGGTGGGTATAATGAAATCGAAAGTAAGATCTTGAGATTTGCCTTTTCTTGACAGATTCTCACACATTGTTTCACCATTTTCTGACTTGATCCCGTTGGTTCTTCATTCGATTGCACCGGAGATGAAAGATAAGCTCTTTTGGACCGAGAGGATGAAGGAAACTCATGGAAGAAGAGGATGAAGAGGTTGAAGAGAAAGCAACAAAAGTTGGGCAAATATTCAAGTAGAAGCAGATAATGTGATGATCTCAACGTAGCCATATTCAGAGGTGCTTTTCTCTTGAAGAAACTGCAAATTGGACATGAACAAGGAAAAAGAGAAGAATCTGGAAGTTCAAAATGTCTTGCATACAACTGGAGTTCACACAAAGGATTAGGCAATCTCAAGAAGGTCTCTGCATAAAGATGAGGCTACGTGGCATCCGGATCTTTCATTCAAAAGTAATGGGGAATAGCTGTAGACAACTTAAGTCAGCCAAGGGAAAAACGGTGCGTTGAGTCTTGAAATGGCTGCAGCAAATATTGGAGTATGATGTGTTGGATCACTTGCTTTGTCTGTTGGATCACTTGCTGCCAACTCTAGCATCCACATTCAGTGTTGCACACTTGCACTAGTTTGTTCAAGATTCAAGAAGGCATTAATTACTTTTTTAAGTTATATATTTTTATATCTATAAATAATAATAACAAAGTGAGTTATATATTTTTATAACAGCCATTTCTATCTTTTGTTTTATTTATTTGTAATATGATCAAGATCTTTTATAAATTTTATACTATATTATTGACAAATTTATTTAAATGAAATGTGTTTGGTGTCATTTTTTTGAGTAATTCTAGATGTCATACCTATGTCTATCTTGTGACCTTCTAATAATAATGTAACTTTAAAAATCACAATTTGATCATAATTCAATAATGATCAATCACACGAGTAATGCTAGAAGTCACTTTTTTGTCACTCTTGTATCCCTCCAAAAATTATGTGGTTTTAAAACCACCATTGAGCTTGTGATTAATCACTATTGAATTTTGATCAAATTCTAATTTTAAAAGTCACATCATTATTGGAAGGACACGAAAGTGACAAAAAAGTAACTTTTATAATTTCTTTCAATCACACAACGGTGATTTTAAAAGCCACATCATTATTAAAGTGACATGGGTATGACATCTAGAATTACTCTATTTTCTTGCACATCTTTTTTGTAAATTCACCATTTAATTTGTGAAACCCACATGTAGTCTTCCAAATTCAATGGTAGATTTGCACATCTCATTGGTAAGAGAATGAAATCAAAGATTTTTCTTTTTTAAAATTTAACTTTCAAAATGAAATGATAAATTTGTTATTATATTAATATTTATTACTTCATTATTTTTTATTGATAATATATTTGTAACACACTGGTCATATATTGGGAAGAGATGAATAGCTTACATAGAGTTAGTGGTTTATAAATATGAATAGCTCACCGTGTTAGTAACATATTTACTATTTAATATATTAACATATATAGTAATACACTAACATATTAATATGTAATTTATGAATTATGTGACTATAATTTATTGTTATAACCTTATAAGCTTATAACATAATTTATGAAGTTTATGAACCATATGATTATTACATAATTTACATTATATAATGAAGAAACATTGTGCAATATCAGTATATCACATAATTGTCATAACTTATAAGATTTAATATCATATAAATTGTTATATAACTTATATCTTATGCTGATTTAACTACTATAGTCTATTAGATACTTAATAAATAGATGGTATTACCATTTAATTAAATTTATCATTAAATTATATATATTATATAAATACTTATAGATATAATTATTTAATTATAAATTTATAGTTTATAGTTTATAGATATAATTATATGTTACAACAAGTAAAAGCCTACAAATTATTAATTATATTTAAACGGTAATAATAATAATAATAATAATCATAATCATAATCATACTTAATCATTATTTTATACTTAAGCTAGAAGTATCAAGTATGTATCAAAATTATTTAAGTAATTATCTAAGTAACTAGATACTTAATCATTATAATTTATATTAGTTACTTGGTGTGAACTGTATACTTATGAGTTATGACTTATGTAGTTATAAGTTATGTCATTATGTGGTTATATATAATAATTTATAGTTATAGCTTAATTTTTAATTATATATAGTTATGAATTATGAATTATGATTTATATCATATGATATGAGATTATTTATAATATGATATGGAAATTATGAATCATACTTAATTTCTTATCCTAACTTCCGTAGTATTTAATAATAACATTTATATGATATAATATAACTAGATAAACATTATCATTATAATTAAGATACGTAGGAAATAGGACCATATAATTGTTAGATTATATAATAAATATACATTGTGCCATATGACATGAGATTTAATATCCTGTAAATTGTTATATCATACTTAAATTTAAGCAAATAAATTAATAGATCATATCACCAAGTTATTGTTGTTAGATCATAGTACGTACATTGTTAGAACTTGGATCACACTTAATTATACAATGATATAAAATAATATTGTTGATATCATTATTACATTATATAATAAAGATATAATGTGTTATATCACATAAGATTTAATATCATAAAAATTGTTAGATCATATGCATTTCATATAAATTCTAGTGATAATACATGATCATATGTACTTGCGGAGCAAGCCTTTTTTGGATGATTTTATAAAAGATCTATAATTTCTCAAAAAAAAAAAAATCTAATGATTTGAATTCTAATAATTATACTTAATTTGTGATTATAAGAAACACATTGTTGATTTTAATGCTAATAAATTGATTTGGGATTATACCAATTACATTGTCATTGTATAGGATATGATTATTTGAATAATACGATTAAGTATAAAGATTTTCATTAAATTATATGATTAACAATTTATTGTTAATTCAACAATCATTAGATATTTAATTATTAGACTTAGAGTCTTAGTCTCTTAGGTCATATAAGATATAATCATATTAATTATCTTTTATAATTAAATTATATATTATATAGATACTTATAGATATAACTAATAATTATATATTGTATAACAATAATTAATTATTGTTAATTGATAAGTGATATACTAAATAAGTTATTTATATATATATATATATATATTAATAAATATATACGAGTCGAGCTAATAAGCGAGCCAAGCTGAGCCTTTTTAAGAGTATGTTCGCGAACTTTAAACAAGCGAGTCGGGTTTTATACGGGTATGTATCGTTTAATAATCAAGTATAGTTTTGTGTCCACGAATAGTTCATTTAATAACCGAGTCGCTCACGAGCTGAGCCTTATCGAACCAAGCCCGAGCGAGCTAACGGGTAGCTTTGCTTCGTTTACATCCCTAACCACATGTTATTTTTAGATGTGCTTTCCGTTATGATTTTTAGTATTATAACTATTCCGCTGCTAAATATTACTCTAAATATCAGGTACATGATATGGAGCGTGTACATATGTTGGCTGAGTGATATGTAGTTGTGCCACTGTGAAAACTCGTTTTATGTTTTATAAATGTTTTGTACCCCCCAAAAAAAAAAAGGGTCGTCACACTTTAGGTATGAGTCCCTTTGAGGTTGTTCATGGCTATAAGCCTAGGAAGCCTTTAGACCTTATTCCCATGTGTCCCCATGCTAGTGTGTCTATGTCAGCTGAAGCATTTGCACAACATCTTCATAACTTGCATATTGAGATCAATAAACAACTTGAAGTAAGTAATGCATCATATAAACTTAGAGCTGATTTGCATAAACGGCAGGTTGAATTTAATATTGGGGATTATGTTATGATTCGAATTCGACCAGAGAGGCGTCCACCTGGATCCGCATCCAAATTGCAGGCTCGTAGTGCTGGTCCTTTTAAAATGTTTAAGCGAGTTGGTCCAAATGCATGTCATTGATCTTCCATCACATTTTGCTTACCACTCTACTTTCAATGTTAAGGATCTAGTTGCTTACAAAGGCCATTTTAACCCCTCCAATGATCTTTTTCTACCTCCATCTGTGGATCTTGACCCTGAACCTATTGCCACCCCTACTCCAGTACCATCTATCATAGCACACAAAGATAAAATTGATGCTATTTTAGATGAATAGATTGTATTGACCAATGATGGAGAGGTGCATTTGGGTAGATCGACCTGATTCAGACTGTGCCTGGATTCCCAGAGAGATAATCCAACAGCTTGATCTGGATTTATTAGAGATTTATCGAAGTCAGCAGGATCTTTCTCTACCTGGATCACCACACACCCGTTCCGGAGGAGTTGGTGGGGACCTTCGATTCCGCCTTCCACTCACACGTGTTTATGGACGTCGAAAAAGGCTCGCTCAACCACTTAGCTTATGGTTGGGTGATTGACTGTAGTTTGTTCAGAGTTGACCACTCGACGGAGTCGAGTTTTTCTCCCACCCCGGGAGAGTTGATGCGGACATCTTGTTATTTTATTTAGTTATCTATTTGGGCTTTATTTATTTGGGTTGTAATAATGAGCTTCAATTATAACCTTTATTTATTTTGGTTATTTAGCCCACTCGTAACCCTTCTAGGGTTTAATTAGGGTTGCTATTTTACTATTTAAACAATGTTTACTGGAGACTAAGGCAGTTTTGAAGCATATTGATTAATTGAGTGTGCGCCGCCATGTTTTCTCTCTAGTTTCTCCCTCTCTTTCGGCTTTCTTCATTCTTTATTTCTTAATTTATGCTTTTTCTTCCTCTTGAATTCTTGCTTTATTTCTCTGATTAATCACCCTACATCACTTACCAAGCAAGTGTACCGAAATGAGACTGTGTCGAAAATAAGGAACATGTAGAACATTGGAGAGTGACAGGGTTTTACCTAAAGTTAGCTTTAAGAGAGTTTTCCCTTTGCCTACCACTGGCACAAACCTATTATCTCCCACGATCACCCCCTCGATGTTTTACTCCATTGGTGTATAGGAGGATAAGTCTTCTTTCTTTCCACAAATGTGCATAATCTAACATCCATCCTTTTACTTCAGTCATCATGTGAGCTTCAGATACAATCGCTGTAATAATCTCTTCTACTTTTGTCACATTTGCCTTATTTTTTTTATGTTGATCCTTTGTAGTTGTTGGTAGCTCTTAGCCTACATATAACTGTATAATGATCTGCTTTACCACAAACAAAACAATTGACCTTTTTATTTTTTATTAGAGAATGAGTCGTGTTGAATTTCTTCTTCTTCTTCTTCTTCTTATTATTATTCCAAGTTTTTCCTTTGGGCTTATGGTCAAATTTCTTGTAGTATTGTATAGGCCTACTAGGTATCTCTCCCAAAATATTAGCTTTAGAAATACTTTCCTTAGCTTTGTTAACCTTTTCCAATAACCTATTCATTTATTCTATTTTAATATGAACCATGGTATGTTGAAGATTCATGAAAGTTTTCTTTTGTTTGAAATGGAGTTTATACTTCTTCCAAGAGTCCGATAATTTTTCAACAAGACATTTTTTGGTAGACCATCACCTTTTTTGGTCAATTTGGCCACTATGTTATGAAATTCTTGAATTTGAGAAGTAATACTCTTCTCATCAGTCATTTGAAAGTGTAAGGAATTGCTAGCAACGAATTTCTTAGTCCCATAAATCTTTAGCAATAGTAAAGTTGCAATAGACATCAAACAATTCATTAAATAAGGCATTCAAAATAGTATTCACACATAGTTTATTAGCAATCTCCCAATTCCTTAATTCTTCGGGTTGTTCTTCGGATTCCTCATCCGGTCTAGGCACGGTTAGAGCACTAAATTTTTGTAAAATCTAAAACTGCAAGAACCTTTTTTTGCCAACGTTTAAAATTATTTCCATCAAAAGGTTCATTTTTTGTAGCATCTAAAAGAACTATAGCAGCAGCAAGAATTTGTGCATCCATATCAACCTTTAAGATTGTTGTAAAATTATTTGGATGGTGCAAAAACTCTTTTTGACACTAAATAATATTAAAACCAAAAAAGAAAAAACTTGACAATGGATAAATAGAATGCAATTAAAATATAGTAAAGAAAAATCTCACAATGTTACAGAATCATGCAAGAGCGTTGTCCTTAAAGGTTGATTTTGTGCCCTTTAGAGTATTCAACTCGGTGCGACTATGTCTCTTGACACACAACCTCCTATGATTAGACTACAACGTCTACCTTCATTAAGGATGTACTTCCAAATACGAAGACAAGATGAACAACCCTTTGTATGATTTTCGCTAAATGAGATGCAGAGTTGAGAGGTGTATAGAAGAAAAGCTACAAGGTAGTTTTGATTTCTAAAAATCAAATGTATTTTCTCAAAACATATGTCGCATATGAGTAATGTTAAAAGTCTCTCCCGTGTTCTTCTTGTATCCCTACAATAATGATGTGGCTTTTAAAATCATAATTGAGTTTGCGATTGATCACTATTGAATTTTAATCAAATAGTGATTTTAAAAGTCACCTTAATTTTTTTAGGGACATTGAAGGAACACGAGATGGACTTCTAGAATTACTCGTTTCATATATGTTCTTATGGGATGTGGAGAAGACTTTCTAAAGGTTATGAATATGTGTTAATCACCAACGATCATAACGTAAAATTGACCAAATAGTAAACAAAAATTCAATAGCTTGTAAACACTTTTAATGACTAACGTTCAAAAGAATCTATGGTTTATGCAAAATTTTAATGATCAAATGGTAAAAAAAGATAAAAAAAAAAGAAAAAGAAAAAAAATCAACGGGTGAATATTAAACAATATTTGTAACATTACAATAATACAGTGGTTTATAGAGGTGATTTGTTGCATCCTTCTAGCAAAGTTAGAAGTGCAAGAGATTTTGTGGAGGAATTTCAAAAAAGCTAAACAAAGCTTGAGTTTCTGAAGGCCACCAGTAACAAGATGGGAAAGGGCACTGGTAGGAATGATTAGGATAAACTGGAATGCAACTGTTGACAAAAATAAGAAGCGAATAGGAGTGGGGATAATAGCCAAAGATCATGATGGGAACGCATTGGCCTCAATGTGCTCAACAAAGCCATATATTTTTGAACTGTTTTTTGCATAGGTTGTGGTGGCTTGGAAGGTTGTGAAATTTAGAAGAGAGCTAGGGTTCCAAAATATTATGATGGAGGGAGATATGCCAGAAATAGTTTATGCTTTACAAAAAGAAGGGTGTTGTTGGAGTATGTATGGGCAATTGATTGATGATGCAAGAATTCTAATGAATGGCTTCCAATCTTGGTTCGTGTGTTATATAAAAAGGAACGCAAACAAAGGGGCACATAGATTAGCAAATGAGGCTATCTCTCGGTCTTTAGACCAGGTGGATGGAAGATTTCCTGTATTTTATTGGTGATATTGTACTTGCTAAGGAAGATGTTTATATCTAATTTATTAATGAGAAGCTCCAAAATTCTTTAAAAAAAAAAAAAAAAAAACCCCACAAGAAAGCGAGGTGTGTGGCAGAAAAAGAAATTTATATATCTAACAAATTTATGTCCCAAGAACAAAGTAGTAAATTTTACTCTAAAAATTAATACTTAGCATGATATTTTTTGGTCCATGGTTATATGAGATGGAAAAGGAATTTTATAATGTCCTATTTCATTTGTTTTATTCAAGAATTGATTACAACTAATTTAGATAAATGCTTTTTGCACATTAATTGTACATCGTTTGTATATATCTTTTCTAAATTAATCATTAGATCTGTATGACTCACAAAGACACACATGTGAATCATACAGATCTAATGATTATTTTAGAAAAAAGATGTACACTTGATGTGCATGTAACATTATTTATACATTGGTTAAGCTTAATATGGTAATATTACGAATCACATAATAAGGATCATCATCAAGAAGTAGTCCCATTTAAATGCGTCTAGGGAGGTGTTAAATTCCTAACCGTCAATAATTTGTCTTAATTTTTATATAAACTTTTTTTTTTTAGAGGAATTTTTATATAAAGTAATCATTTTAAGATTGAAACTTCTGTTTGTGTACTTTTATTTGGTAGCTCGAGACTTATTATTATACCACACAAAAGTTATATGATAAGAATACTTGTAATAACAACAACAATTAAAAAAAAAAAATTGGTTAAATATTATTAAAAAAAAAACCCATTTTCACCGAATTAAGCTTAAAAAATAGACTCAAGCCAATCTCTTCTGAGTCCAAACCCTTCAAGCCGAATCCCTTTCATGGCTCTAGAAAAGGATTTTAAAGGTCCAAAGCATAATTGAAAAGGGAGCCTATTTTCAAATCAATTGTGGCTTAAATTTATCACATGGAATGTTTTTCCGATCAAAAGCTCCATAACAACATCTTCTAGCCATAACAACTCAAAATAACAGCAAACAATAAAATGACAATCTAACCCCTTGATTGTTGGCGACATCGGTTGCCGGAGACTATCTCCAATGACCGGCAGCCCACTCCACACGCCTCCACGCGCGGTCATTCTTCTTCCTCCACCAAACAAAGGTGCAACTATATATTACATAAAAAATAACTATTTGCTACCAATTTGTTGCAATTAAGTCACTTTTATGTCATTCTTTCAAAAATATCCCTATTTTTTTAAAAAAAATACTAAATCAAAAATCAAAATTTTATGCAAATTCTTTCTATACTAATCGAACCTTACTTTATGTATTTTAGTATTTAATCAAAATTTCTTCTTTGGAAGAATGACAGAAAAGTTATATATATAAATTTAATTATTTTTTTAAAAAAATATGGGTATTTTTGGAAGAATGACAGAAAAGTTGTTTAATTGCAACAAATTGACAGTTCGATGGGTCTAAGTATCACACTTATCAATTCGTGAGGCTTTATAAAAAATGATTGTCAGTTGATGGAGCCAAAGTATCTTTAACCCATATTCTTTATATTGTTATGAGAGCCGTTGAATATTTAGCATTATCAATTGCATATTAAAACCAATTGACTCCATTACCCAAGTACGTAGAATTATTCTTTCATGACACATTCATGACATTATTAACCGCCTTTAAAATTAACGTGATTTTTAAAATTATAATTATATTAAAATTTAACGCTAATCTATTATAAATATAATGGTAATTTTAAAAGTTTCATTAATTTAAAAAAAAAAATTGAAAAATGACGTATAACAATACGTACTTTTAGATTAATTAGTGGATCCATAACTTGAGATCAAATCATGGTGCATTGATCCTAAGCAACAATATCGTCGGTAACTCACTTGCATGGTACTCTAAACTCTAAAGGTGGAGAAAGCAGGGTAAACTCCACGTGAAATTTCTTTTAAATTCACCTAATTATAATATGATTACGTAAACTCGATCGGGTTTACGTGTTTGATAAGCATACCTTAAACCTTTATCTTATCATAATTATAAAATCTAAATTTACTCTTTAAAATCTCCTTGTGAGTTCGTGCATTTTTAAATTATTTGACCTGAATAGTTTTTATAAGATATCAAACATTTCTGTCACATTCTTACAGCTGTTAAGAAAATGTCAAATATATACTTATTCATGCTTTTTCCAACTTCCTTTTAATCAACTTGCACTATTTTTTCTCTCTCTTTCTTTTTTTAATTAACTTTTTTTTTTTTTGGACAAATAAGAAGAAAAAAAATAGAGTTTGTAGAAAGTTTTTTACGAATCGGTCTCTAAAAGTGATATATGTCCTTAATATGTACGTGGGAAATACATTTTTTTTTTTGGAAAAATCATATTTAATCCTTAGTTTTTACCTTATTTGAATTTAGGAATTGATTTTTCAATTTTAAGAATAAGGTCATTAAGGTTTACTTAAGTTTTAAAACCCATTTTCAAAATCTTAAACGGATGAATATTGATCCCTTTATCACTTTACCGTCAAAGTAAACGATTTTTTATTTGTCATGCGTGTTTCATTTGGCACGCCAGGGTCTATTTTAGCGTCAAAGTTAATGGATTTTCTTTTAAAGGTGCGTTTGGGATTACGATTTCGTAGACAATATGTGCGATTTTAAATCAAATCGTAGAACATAAATTGTTTGGAATTACGTTTTTAAAAATTGCGATTTAAAAACACAGAAAATTTGATTTTTCAAATTGTAGGTATGATGATGCTTTTTTGAAAACGCAGAATTTTAAAGGTTAATTTGCAATTTTAAAGGCTAAACTGCGATTTTGTGTTTGCTTAACTGAGTTTTTAAAAATCATTTTTTCAAATCACACATTTTAAAATCGTTATTTTAAATCGCACTTTGTAAAATCGCAAACCCAAACGAACCCTAATGTTATAAATCTAGAAGATTAAGATAACAAAGAAGATGATTTTTGTTTTTGGAGTTGGGGTCTTTTGTTTTTTAATAGATAATTTGGCTCTTAATGATATGACATTGATATCAGGTGTTGAACGCTAGTGTGTCAATTGAGACATGCGTGACACATATGGCAAACCATTCATTTTGACAGAAAAATGATAGAATGACCTATTTAAAATTTGAGCAAAACCTGAAGATCATATTCTTGAAATTAGAAACCTAAGGACTAAATTCAAATCAGATAAAAACCTAGAGACTAAATGTTATTTTTCCCTTTTTTTTAATATCGTGTATTTTTCATATACATTTTTAATAGCTTAAAAGACCCGTATCGCTTTTAAATACCGATTTATAAAAAATTTCTGTCACGATTAAATATTTTTCGTAATTAAGTAATCTATTTGAAGCATAGCAAAAAAAAGCTAGTAATCTAATTAAGCATTCTAAAGCTTCAAATTTCTGTTCCCCTCAACATATTTTCATTGCCCACGTTAGTGCCATCTCAGGTTTTGGCCAAAAATAATTATTTACTGCCTAACAAAAGAAAAGAAAATTTTATTATTTGTCAATGAATTAACATTTTATTTTTGAAATAGCTGCATGGGAAAAGTCCAATAACTAGCAACTATCATTCTAATTGACAAATTGACATTAATAAAAAAAAAAAAAAAAAACCCTAGAATTCATAGGGATTATCTTTCATATTTTGATCGCATCATGTGATTTAAGCACCCATGGTTGCTCTATCCATACTCTTTCCATCTTTTTTAAACAAAATTATGAAATTACATCCCTTGCAAGCGACACATGTCACTTTTATAAATTAGTTTATAAAAAAAATAATTAAAGAGTGACGTGTGTCATTTAAGTATTTGAGAAATAATTAATGCTAATACAAAAGGCACGTGAGAAGCACATACTATTAAAAAAGTATGTACTTTTCATATGTTGAAGAACACATGTAAGCTTTTTAGAGGTTGAATTATAAGAATTCCTACAACTCAATTTATAAGTAATTTCTGTCATTTTTAAATCACACCTTTTGGAGGTTGCAATTTCAAAAGATGGACGGGAGATATCTGGGATCACACGTTGGTTTCATGTGGTCTCACGTATTCAATGGTGGATTTACTCATTTCTTATATGGAGATGGACAAAAAATGAATAAAAGATGGAAACCAAACATTTATCATTTAAAAAATGAAAAATGATTGTTGTACAATTGAAGACATAACTCCCTTCCAACTTTGCCTACGCGGCAATTTGTTTTCTAATTATTTTTTTTTTAAGAAAATGGCCTAGCATTTTCCCCTACAGTGGTTTCATCTTCTTTTTGAAAAAATAAAAATAAAAATAAAAATAAAAATAAACTGTCACGTAAGCAAAGTTGGACAGGAGTTGTGTCTAGGGTTGTAGGGGTGAAAATGCTGACGCGGTTAATAACCACATCTGCATTCCATTTATATATAATATATTATATATATATTTAATTAAATTCACTACAACCACGTCATTTTGAATTTGGTAAGTTTATAACCTTTATGTTATGTATTTTTTCACTATCATCCCAAAGTCATACCTTATTACATTTATTTATTTATTTTCTTTTCTTTAGGTAATCCAAATCCTTATTATTCTACGAGGCAATCACCCCTATGGCAAATAATTGTGAATTATGTAATAAGTGAAATCTTAATTTATTTAAGTTTGTAAATAGTAATAAACACATTATTTAATTTTGCATATAAATTTAAATAATAATCCAAAACGCTAATTATTCGCATCCTTATCTTCACTCTTATAGGTTTTTACGACCAGTATTTTTTTATTTTTTTAAAAAAAGACCCTGATAAAATATATAAAAATTAAAAATCAAGATATTTTGGAGCAAAGGCAAGGACGGCGTGTCTTGAAGTTGATGGTTGCAATGAATAGGTCGCATTTATCGGCGTGGGATGCTTCAAGACCACACGAATTATCCCTAATTTTTTTTTTTTTTTTTTTTTTTGTTGAAAATCTAGGGTTTATATTGGAATAAATTAATTAAGGAGGAAGATTGGTTGATGGGGGTAATGTGAAAAGAGGTGCATCAATTCCAATTACGTACACAAATTCTGATAAAACTATTATGATGATGTTAATCCTTTCTTCTTTTAAAAGTAAAAGAGGCGTATAAATTTAATTAATTGCTGGAAGCATCCATAATGATATCAAAAGCTATTATATTTCATACCTTTCGTATAACTTTCGGATGCCACTTGTTGGTGACAGATTACGTGTGTCGGATTTTCTTTTCTTTTCATTTTAGGATAAGTATAACGTAATATCGATTTTACTACTATTTATACTCATTTATCATATATGTTTTACATCGGCTTGACGTGAACAACTTTAACTAGCTTTCAATGAGGGTGATAGTTCGTGTTCGCGTGTCGGGTTCAAGTCATATTCAGACATAAATATAAAGTTATATAAGTTAATCATAATCTAACTCATTTTATTTTATTTTATTTTTTAGATACATAATAGAAATTACGTCACAAAAGAAACAACAAACATGATCTGGCATCCCAAAATAAAACCTAAGAATGAAATAAAGCGGTGGCAATGCTTCTGAAGATGTGGGCTAAAAGAGTCGTGGCACGGATACTAAAACTCACCCAACTCATTTAATTAAACGGATGAAACCATTCAATCTTTAACCCTCTAATTTATACTGGGTTCGTGTTAAAAATTGTTTGTCATTGTGTTGTGTGTTGGGTTTGGGTCGTGTCGAACCATAGGTACAAGATTATACAGGTTCTCCATAGCCTACTAATTTAATTAAATGAGTCAAACTCCTAAACATTAATAACCTTCTAATTCCGTGTTGTGTTCGTGGGTTGTGTCAAAAATTATCGGCCTTAAATTTTGATGTCAATCACTTCAAGAAAAGAGAAGGGAAAAAAATCACATCAATCAAATAAAATTAGTGAGAAAGATTAACATTAAAAATGAAGGGCACAAAAGTAATTTCACACACAATGCCGCTCCTGCCAAAGCCAATGGGAAAAGGGAAACGCCCAAATGGCAAAAGTCGGCTGCGGTGGGGCCACCGTTACCAAATTTAGCTGCCGCGACAAAGACTAAATTCCAAGCTTCCTCACTCTCATCTTTCCAATCTTACCCTTCCCCCTTGTTTCAGATGATAGATATTTAGTGCCGCTTATCTTGACCACAAGTCAAAGCCTTATTCGGATCCAAGTCCAAAAGTCAAATCAAACACAAAATTAAAAAAAAAAATCTATTTCCGCCAATCTGAAAGCGCCACGTTTGTAACCCTACCTAGATCTCGCCCACTAGAGCACAACCAAAAGCCCATCTCAAAAACCCATCCTTTATTTTATTTACCCTTACCGACCTCTCTCCTCAAAACCCTAGAAATTCACCTATTCTTTTTTCTTCTCTTGGCCGTAAAAAAAACAAAAAAAAAGGAAAAAATAAAAGCTTTTCCGGGAAACCGATTCCCATGTTGGAAATCTCAGCTTCGCTGGAAAAGAAAAACTTTTCCGGGGGCGCCGCCACCGGGAACCGGGAGAGCGAGGAGGGTGGTGGGTCGGTGTCGGTTGGGTCTGGAGATGAGGAGAGAGTGGGAGGCGAAGAGGGTGACCGGAACTGGGCCGGTAACCGGTGGCCGAGGCAAGAGACTCTGGCTTTGCTCAAGATAAGGTCTGACATGGACGATGCCTTCAAGGAGTCCAGCACCAAGGCTCCTCTCTGGGAAGAGGTTTCCAGGTCAGTCTATGAGCTTCAGCTTCACTTGCTCGTGTTTGTCTCGAGAAATATTATTCTGTTGCTTTCGTTTCCTGTTTGTTTCCTTGGAAATTTTGAACCCTTTTGATGTTCAAGTATTTGAATGCAGAAGTTCAGTGGTTCTTTGTTCGTTTGTATATTTGGTTGTTACTTCTATTATCAAAACTTCCCCAGACAAAACATTTGAAGACTTTTTATTGTGTTATTTTCATCTGTTTTTGAATCCCATTTGCACTGAATTAAGACCCAGTTACTTATTGTTTCCAGTGGGTTTAAAGGTTGAAAATTGTGTCTTGTTTATGCACTGCTTCTTGTATGATATTTAATCAATTATTTTAGACATCATTAATTGTTTTTTGCTAAATCTTCCACAATTGAAGTCCAACAATGGGGTTTCTGGAACTGTGTTCTTCAGGAAATTAGGGGAGCTTGGATATAATCGAAGCGCCAAGAAATGCAAGGAGAAGTTTGAGAACATATACAAGTACCATAGGAGGACCAAAGAAGGCCGGTCAAGCCGACCCAATGGGAAGACTTATCGGTTTTTCGAGCAATTAGAGGCTTTAGATAGCCACTCGCAGCTTTCCCCAGAGAAAGTCGAGGCTTCTTTGCTGGAAACAGCGATGGTGGGAAGGAGAATGGAGCCAACGAATGTTATTCAGAATGCAATCCCACATTCTGTCTTTCGAAATCCAGATGGGAATTTTGTGGAGAATTACACTCCCACCACGTCTTCATCCAGTAAAGAATTGGAAGGCATGAGAAAGAAGAAGAGGAAGTTGGCGGAGTATTTTGAGGGTTGATGAAGGAAGTGATGAAGAAGCAAGAGAAATTGCAAAGGAAGTTTATAGAGGCGTTGGAGAAGTGTGAGCAAGATCGAATGGCGAGAGAAGAGGCTTGGAAGATGCAAGAATTGGATAGGATTAAGAGAGAGCGTGAACTTTTGGCTCAAGAAAGATCGATTACAGCGGCAAAGGATGCTGCTGTGCTTGCCTTCTTGAAGAAGTTTTCTGAGCAATCAAGCTTGGTGCAATTGCCAGAGGAGGCAATAGCGTTCGCGATGCCTGTGGAGAAAGTTGTGGACAGGCAAGAAAATGGTGACGGTGGAAATGTTATGGGCAAGCAAGACAAGCAGAATGGTGGGAATGTTTTGGACAAGCAAGAAGATAACAACGGTGGGAATAATTTGGAGATGCAAGAAAATTACAATTATGGAAATTCTACTCAGACGAGTTCGGCTCGATGGCCTAAAGACGAAGTTGATGCTTTGATTGAGCTGAGGACTAAACTTGATTTTCAGTATCAAGAAAATGGGCCTAAATCACCTCTATGGGAAGTGATATCACTTGCAATGAAAAAGCTTGGTTATGATCGGAGTGCAAAAAAGTGTAAAGAGAAGTGGGAGAATATAAACAAGTACTTCAAGAAGGTGAAAGAGAGCAATAAGAAAAGGCCCGAGGACTCAAAGACGTGTCCTTATTTTCACCAGCTTGATGCTTTATATAGTGGTAGGACTAAGAAGGGTGAAAATTCAGTTAATTCTGGGTTAGAGTTGAAGCCTGAGGAGCTTTTGATGCATATGATGAGTGGACAGGAAGACCGACAAAGCACAGAATTGGTAATGGAGGGTGGTGAGAGAGAGAATATTGATCAAATTCAAGGAGAGAGGGAAGATGAAGATGCGGATGGCTATCGGGTTGCAGCAAGCGATCCTTCTTCAATGGCAAATGTGGGCTAAGCAGACACTGCTGAAGTGGGTGTTCCTGATTATTGAGAAGTGGATTAAGGTGACGAGTAATGCTACTCTTCACACTAGATCTTCACACCACACCGGTTGATATATTATGTTTTAAAGTGATTTTTCACGTCAACCACTTAAAAATATTAAATTATTAATCACGTAAAACATTACACATTAATCGGTGCGAGGCTCTTGTGAAAATTTAGTGTAGATAGTAGCATTACTTGAAGATTATCGCTGAGAAATTCAGTGGGATACAATATGAATGCATCCTGTGGGAAATGGTATCTTCTTCCATGTAGTATATGTTCATCATTTGTTGATAAAAATGAGAGAGAGAGAGAGAGAGAGAGAGAGAGAGAATAAAATAAGGAGGCTCGTCTGTAATTAACACAGCTTCTCCACACCCATGTGTGCAGAAGTTGGAAAAGGTTGGCTGTATTTGTTGTATTAATAAAGACCATCATCAGCAGTGATGCAACAGTGAGAGCTGCTTTCTTTTTTCCCGTTAAACAAGTGATTAGCGCTCGCGGGCGTGCAAAATAAATATAATGATTGAGAAAGGACAATGCAGCAATAGCTTTGACATTATATCCTCTGTGCAGTATCTCTTGTGGGATATTCTCATGATAATAATAGTATATAGTATAATCCAGATGATTAACACGAATATTTTATCTATAAATATCAAACTGACTGTAAATTTTTTTCAATATATATATATAACTAATAAAAAAAAAATGGTTTTTGAAGAACATGATATACATTAATGAACAAACACTTTACTAAATACTATGAATATTTTATGTATAATGTTAATATATAATAATATGCCCATTCAATTTTGGCCTTCTTTTACATAGGAGTGGTTGGTCACCTGTCACAAGACAATAGGATTGTCTCTCACAAGAGAGGGTGGCCGACTACCCCTCTTTATAAGGAGGTCTTCTTTCACCGTCTTCACTGTATTTTGCTTTTCATATTTTTAGTTAGGGTAGATTTGTGTTTAAGGCAAATTTGTTACGTAACTTACGTGGAACGTGTAGTTGGCACGTAACGTGTCATCGACTTAGTAGTATGATGAGGTACGTCATCAATTACTTAGACGGCATATTGATGAAAGAATGTATTTGAAATTTGGGTAAACCTAAGAATCTACTTGTGGAAATTGAAAATTGGGTTAGTAATTAATTACCAGAAAATTAAAGCACTGATTTTGATTTTTTTTTTTTTTTTTTTTAGCCAATACCCTTAGTTTGGAGAATATCATTCTTAAAGAGACTTGGTGAATCCAATATTCATATGATTGAGCCCCGAGCCGATATCCAATATCCACCAAATTGGTTCATGAGGCCTTGACTTAGGGGTGTACAAATAGTTGTGATTGTGGTTATTCACTGTTAACAGCAATCGCTTTAGACGGTTATTATTTTTAAGTAACTGCAACTTCTAAGCCCGTTAGCGGTTAACCACAACTAACAATTATGCGATTATTGAAAGTCAGTTATTAACTGCTAACCGTTTTTTCAATCTCATGTTTGTTAATGCTTTTGTTTTCTATTTTTAGATAAATATATGAACAAACAATTCAAAAGACAAATCACTTTTTAAAAACAATATTCACCATTACCACACTTGCCATCCAAAATAGGGAACAAACACAAGGGAAGACCCTGCGGCATTCCCAGTCAATCATCCTACAACCCGATCAGTTACAAACAGGTTGCTTATACCTCCCAAACATATATATTCCAATGAGCGTTGTACTTGGAAAAACCATCCAAATGTTGTCCAGAAATAGCTGGCCTTATTGCAACTCCAAGAGCATACTGCATGTCTCTATGATAGGACCCTTGATGCACATACTGCAAATTGTATAGCATACACAAACACTGATGTCAATAAAGAAATTGATATTCCCATCTTTTCCATATGTAACGCTACTAAGAGGTTGTGCAACTCTTCTTGAGTTCAATTTATCATGAGAGGAGCAAAATGGACATTTGGATGCTCCTGTGAAGTTGACAGGCAAAGGTGATCCATGAAATTAATCCATGCACATCAAATTCATAATATTGTCTTCCATTTATATTTTTCTTAATAGAGATTTTCGAATGAGATAAAGAATAGGGGATTGATTTCACCACTTACCGCATAACAATGGTCAATCATAAATTAACAAGGAAAATTCATACTATGCATGATATAGGGCTCGTCTCACTCGAGTAGTCAAGAAATTACCTCTAAAGAATAAGTATAATCCATCTTCGGTTGGCACGGACCGTCCACCTAACCACTAAGATGCGGTACGACCCGTCTTCCTTAGGCATGGACTAGCTACGTCTTCAATAGGATACACACAATCAATGGAATAGTATAACCCATATTTGGTTGGTACGAACTGTCTACCTAAATTACACTAAACTAGGGTGTAGTACAATCTGTCTTCCCTAGGCATGGCTTATCTAACCCTTTTGATCATATGTCAATTAAAAACGTTGTATAACAATCATTCACATAATCACAGAAAATATGAAGAATTGAGTTCAATCAATACAAAAGACTTTCTAAGACAAGATAAGTAATTCATAATGATTGAATATAAACATTAAAATCAATTCTCACAGTTATACAACCATCATGCATAGAGAAAATCACAAACTAAAATACAATTAAACCATCGTTACTTGGAAAGGGTTACATCAACACCCTATTAGGAATTTAACCGCTCATCGTGGTGCTGGGATGGCCTTCTGCCATGTTCTTCTCCTCTTCAACTTCTCAGGCCTCCAAGAAGAATTTTCTGTCTAAATCTAATTAAGCCCAAGCCCAAGCACCAAGCACCAAGCACACCTTCTCTTGAAGTTTAGGGGTCTATTTATAAAGACTAGGAGAGGCCTAAAAGCTCTGGGAATTCCAGACAAATCATCTCTTGAGTCTTTTTGTCCAAGTAGGAGATTGAAACTTCAATCAAAGTAGGAAAAAGATTCCAAATTCGTCTAGAATTGCGGTCTTTTATTGTGGAGCAATTTTCGCATAGTAAACACCCGAATTTGGGAAAAGCTATTTCTGAAATATTTGTTTCATTTTTTATTAGCTTTTCAACGCCACCAATTTTATTGCAATCCGATATCTGACACAAAAGTTATGATCCAAACACTGAGACATATGCAGAATCCAAATTTGAATCCAATCCGATTTTGACTCTTATGCTCCGTTTGTTTCGACGTAAAATGGTTTCCGTCGTAAAATGATTTCAGGAAAGTTATTTTTCTGGAAAATATTTTTCGCTGAAAGCATTTTCCGGTATTTGGCGCGTACGGAAAATCACAATTTTTTTAATGTTTTTATTCAATCATATTAACCTATAAAAATCAATTTTTATTCCAAACATATAAATATTAATGTAAAATAATATAAAAATTACCGAAGACGAGATTCTGTCACTGACCAACAGGATTCCGACCACTTTTACCGGATTCCGCCATTCCGGCTACTATAGCCAGAATCCGAACAATTTTGTCGAAATTTGGGTTGGCCGGATTCCGGCCAAAACTGCCAGATTCCAGCACAGAACGGCCGGACTCCGGCATACTGGCCCGAATTTGCCAGAACCGCCGGAATCCAGCCAGTAGGCCGAAATCCGGCCTTTCTGGCCAGTCGGCAGGGATCCGGCCGTTCTTGCCAGATTCCAGCCAGATGGCCGGAATACGGTCCTCGGAATCCGGACTGACCGGATTCCAGCAGAGATGGCCGGATTCCAGCGACATAGATCAGATACTGTCGGATTTCGGTACCGGCACGATTTCGGTGATGGTCGACTACTTGAAGTGAAGGTCGAGTGTGTCATTTAATAGGAGTCGAATGCGTCTGGCGTCTTCGGAAAATGATTTACGCTTTTAAAAAGCGTAAATCATTTTCCGAAATTTAATAAGAGTTTTCGGTCAAACAGAAATCATTTTCCGATTGACTATTATTTTCGCCCCTACCAAACACCGGAAAATGCCAAAATCATTTTTCAGAAATCATTTTACGCCGAAACAAACGGAGCATTAGTGGAGAAATCCGATTTAATAATTCACTTGATTTGACTAAACTTAACCACATCATATAGGTCTTCTATTATGATTGGTTAAGCTTAAACATATCTTCTAGGTCTTCTCAAAGTGTGCTTTAAGCCCAAAATCAATGGAATTAATTGTATCTTTATTTAAAACCTGAAAACATTAAATCAACACAAAATCAAACAAATAACAATGCTAAGGAATTAACATATATAAGTTAAGGGGCTTGAATGTGCAACATTCAACGCTTATCATACCCCTAAACTTACATATTGCTAGCCCCTTAGCAATACAAAACAAGAAATAAAACTGAAAAACAAGAAGATAAATCCTTCTTTCGTTGGATGTACGATTGCATTTAGCGTATACAACAAGCATTTTAAACCCCTATGACTCCCTAGTAGATGAGTGAAGTCTCGTGAGGGTTTGCCAGAAATGATACCCACAAACATTGTTCCTACCATGTTATCCCCAAGAATGTGGCATCATAAAAATAATGGTTCTCATTCATTAACAAGCTTAACAAAATAAACTTCATCTTCACAATTTCAGGGAATTAAAAATTAAGCTACTAACATGGCATTATGAGATATCACAAGATTCAAATAGTGTAAAGTGAACTTAACACATAGTCATGAGGTTTCAAAACTAATCTCAATCATGAATGGTCCAACACTCAAAATTCGCTGGACTCCCCATTAGATAAAACAACCAAGGCATATATATTTATTATTATTATTATTTTTATATATATGCAGGCTGTGCAATGCTTAGCTCCCTTAAGCTTTCTAATTGACTCATGTAACGAGTGTTAGGTCAATGACTCCCAAACCAGATGGTTTTAGGGCATTAGGTGTAAAACATCCTAAAAACTTACTAACTCGAGTAAAAAAGGCTACGAAGCTAAACTTAGCCATTTTATCAATCAAAACAAACTTCCACCTTTTGACGTGAATACTCAATGCTTAATGGGGCAAAAGATCCAGTTACTCAGCGAAAAGCTCAAAGTGATCAATATTATTCTTTTTTTTTTTTTTTTTTTTTTTTTTTTAATTTTTTATGCCAAGTTTATTCCTCCAACAAGTTACCCAACTGCATCCAAGATATTGATAACAGACATAACCAATTTCAAATTTCAGACCCCACAAACTACGTGCTAGTGTGCTTGTGAGAATCAAATTGAAACAAATAATATCTCATGCTGCTAAAGAAAATAATAAAACTCTAAATTCCCTAGTCAAGTGATCATGTGTTCATCATGTTAAGCTGACCAATGAAATACAAATCAGGATTTAAGTTCAATCAAATTCTTAGAGATAACATAGCAAAATATTGGACAGTGTTTCGTTCTTCCATACCCCCAAACTTAAATCACACATTGTCCCAAATGTGTGTATAGAATTGAACATAACAGTAAGAGGATAAAAATACCTGAATAAGTAGATATGGGACATATCATACCCCCAAACTTGATTGCAGAAACATATGTCCTGAAAAAGAGAGTGATACTCCAACCAAATACTAGTCAAGTGCACCATTGTTGTAAAAATATAAACAAAGAATGAAACAACAATGAAGAAGATAAACCTGGAAGGAGATCATATACCCTGGCCTGATAAAGGACTCAAGCGTACAAGGTCTATGCTCGAACCAATGAACCTGACTCATTTAGTCAAAATATGTGGGATCCGCCAAGCCAACGGAATCCACATCCTTGATGCGCTTAATGCTCTCTGACCCTTAAATTTAAATTTGAAGCACCAATCTGTTCTTCTCTTAGACCAAAGAGAATAAATTTTACCTACAGAAAGGTAATTCCAAATGTCCGCATTTCGAGGTAGATTCTTTTGAGTATTCTTAAACAGTTTCTCATCCGAAAGGGAATCATGAACTGGAATAGAATGAGGAGAATACACAAGGAAGTTTTCTACCTTGATGGTCTCTTTTTGCTCTTCTAATATCCCTAACAAACTACTCTCTTGACATTTTGGTAAATCACAAGCAATAGAGGCTTGGGGTTCATATGGCGTCTCGAGAATAAGAGTGGGTAATGAAGGAGCCTCAGTGCTCACTTCCTCGCCTTTTGCCCGATGTAGAGCTTGTGAGGCCTCTATTTGCTCCTCCTTCCTCTCTTCCCCATGAGTTTTGACCACTTCTCCATTCTTCATTGTGGTGATGGCTTGCTCATGATAAAAAGTACTCTCATCCACCACGTAGTGTCCATCAAGATTGGCCTCTAATTGTCTTTGAAGCTCTTCTTCTTCTATTTGATTTGCCATCTGCTTGATTTGAACTTCCATCATGGCAATGGCTTGGGCGTGAGAATTCAATGTATGACTGAGAGAGGTCAGTGCCTGACCCCGAGATTCCACTGCCTGATTGATCTTACCCATAAGTTTCAACATTTGAGCTTGAAAGCCAGAACCTGACTGAGTAGATGGTGTAACCTGAGAAGAAGGTTGCCAGTTATCCTCAAAGTCAGCACAATATGGAGATGATTGCCATTGCTGGTGGGGAGGATTGAACTGCGGATATGCCTGATGGTATAGTTCATGAAATTGTGGAGCATAATTTTCAGGAGCTTGAGCTTGCCACGAGATATTGGACTGGTTGCTCCATCCCGGGTTATAGGAATCACAGTACGACTCATTTCTCGGTCTAGACAACTGTATGTTCATATGCTCATAAGAATGGTTAGAAAATTGTCTTGCAGTAGGACAATCTTTAATATGGTGATAAGGACTATAGCAATATGAACATGGTCCATGGGGTGTTGGAATGCCTCCATACATGAACTAAATTCACAAAAAAAATAAAAATAAAAATAAAAATAAAAACAAAGAAATAAAATAAAAATAAAAACAAAGATTGAAAACAAAAAAATAAAAATAAAGAAACCAAAATTAAAAAAAAAAAAAAAAAACAGAAAAGAATCAAGTTAAATTCAATCATTAAAACTTAATAACATAACCGTTTGCAGTCCCCGGCAACGGCGCCAAAAGTTGATGTGGTTGTTTTGTGTACAAAAATATACCAATAATAATTAACCACTCGCAATAGTACAAATCCTTGTAGGATAGGGCTATATTGAGGGTGTCGAACCTCAAGGATTGCGTGGGAATTGCTATCAAGTTTGTGAAGATTAAAAATAACTAAAGAAAAGATTGTTTGATTTTGATTTTGTTTTCTAAAAATAAATACATAAAAGTAAAAAACATAAATTTAAAGAAAATATGGATGAGATAAAGAATAAGGGATTGATTTCACCACTTATCGCATAACAATGGTCAATCATAAATTAACAAGGAAAATTCATACTATGCATGATATAGGGCTCGTCTCACTCGAGTAGTCAAGAAATTACCTCTAAAGAATAAGTATAATCCATCTTCGGTTGGCACGTACCGTCCACCTAACCACTAAGATGCGGTACGACCTGTCTTCCCTAGGCATGGACTAGCTACGTCTTTAATAGGATACACACAATTAATGGAATAGTATAACGCATCTTCTGTTGGTACGAACTGTCTACCTAAATTACACTAAACTAGGGTGTAGTACAATCCGTCTTCCCTAAGCATGGCCTATCTAACCCTTTTGATCATATGTCAATTAAAACCGTTGTATAACAATCATTTACATAATCACAGAAAATATGAAGGATTGAGTTCAATCAATACAAAAGACTTTCTAAGACAAGATAAGTAATTCATAATGATTGAATATAAACATTAAGATCAATTCTCATAGTTATACAACCATCATGCATAGAGAAAATCCCAAACTAAAATACAATTAAACCATCGTTACTTGGAAATTGCTACATCAACACCCTATTAGGAATTTAGCTGCTCATCGTGGTGCTGGGATGGCCTCTGCCATGTTCTTCTCCTGTTCAACTTCTCAGGCCTCTAAGAAGAATTTTCTGTCTAAATCTAATTAAGCACAAGCCCAAGCACACCTTCTCTTGAAGCTTAGGGGTCTATTTATAAAGACTAGGAGAGGCCTAGAAGCTCTGGAAATTCCAGACAAATCATCTCTTGAGTCTTTTTGTCCAAGTAGGAGATTGAAACTTCAATCCAAGTAGGAAAATGATTCCAAATTCGTCCAGAATTGCGGTCTTTTATTGCGGGGCAATTTTGGCATAGTAAACGTCCGAATTTGGGAAAAGCTATTTCTGACATATTTGTTGCATTTTTTATTAGATTTCCAACGATACCAATTTCATTGAAATCAGATATCTGAAACAAAAGTTATAATCCAAACACTGAGACATATGCAGAATCTAAATTTGAATCCAATCCGAATTTGATTCTTAGTGGAGAAATTCCGATTTAATCATTCACTTGATTTGACTAAACTTAACTACATCATATAGGTCTTCTATTATGATTGGTTAAACTTAAACATATCTTCTAGGTCTTCTCAAAGTGTGCTTTAAGCCCAAAATCAATGGAATTAATTGTATCTTTATTTAAAACCTGAAAACATTAAATCAAACAAAATCAAACAAATAACAATACTAAGGAATTAACATATATAAGTTAAGGGGCTTGAATGTGCAACATTCAACGCTTATCAGTTATTAACCACTTTTTCCCACTCATAAAATCACTAACCTCAACCCGCCTAGGTGGTTAGGCGGTTATTAACCGCCCCGCTTGTACACCCTTACCTCGACCCAAGAAATCCAGCTCAAGCTGAAACCATTATCATGTTGAATCAACTTATTTAAACATTTACACATGCAAAGCAAGAGGAATGGGTGTAAAGGATAATGGACCTGCCACATCATCCTGACCGTGTGATATTCTCAGTAGAGGGTTGGGCAACAGTTGCTACACCAAAGGGTGGGAATCCAACTTTGGTATTCCCTTGAGCCCACACTTGATCCGTGGACGAAGCTTGGCAACAAAGAGGTGAGAAATGGATACCCTTATAAACAGAATGAAAGTAACCTGAAAGGGGGATACAACCCCAAAATGGAAACAAGCACCAAAAAAGAAAAAAGAAAAGAAAAGTAAATATAGAAATGTAAATTATTGTTTAAAGATAAAGCACAATAAACACATAACTACAAATCAATACAAGGATTTTGGTGACGAAGTAGAAACCCTTTGAAATCTCAAAGGTAAAACACTCTGAAGCAGCCAAACTCAAAAGAACACTTCATTATAAAAGATCAAAATACAGACATAGACACTTATAACCCTTTGTAACACTAAGACTCTATATGACAAAAAGCTCCCCGCTTGCTTCTACTCCAGCTCCTCGCTGGCCAATCGTTGATACGTAAACTCCTTACCGACTCTCTGATAGACTTCAAAATGGTTGAAGGAAGTGTAAGGTGAGGTTTGAACAAACTCAACTCCAAGAGAGGGAAAGCTACAATGACTTTACACAAAGCTCTCTTGGCACAACAATGGTGAAGTTAAGCAAATCCTCACAAGAGGTTCTAAGACTAATGAATAGTCTAAGCTTCTTTTCTCACAAATGAGACATCCTATTCTATTTATCCAGAAAGGGAAATCACCCACGTAACGTGTAAAAATGTTACATTTTTTAAAAGTATTTTTTTTACCACGGCATAAGGACGGCTAAATAATGTCATTACGATCATTTAGGGTTTCATGGCTAACTTTTCTAACAAACCCAATAGCATTAACAACCCCAGATAACGGTTCACGTGATGAAACTTTATGTGCTAGCAAACGTCAACACATCAAGGTGACGGTGCTAGTAACAAAAATTTTTAGAAGTCCCTGGAGCACCAACGTCAGCACATCTAGGTAACGATGCTTTCTGGTTGCTCTTCAAAATCTTTATAATGAAATCTGTAAGCACGGTGTTGTGAGTTTTAAAGTACTCGTAAGTGCGTGAATCGTTTGCAATAAAGGGTTTTGCAAGTGCGAGGTCGATCCCATAGAGAAATTGGCAAAAATCAGTTTCATGTTTAACTAATCTCATTCTAACCTAGTTCCAAATGTTGAGATTCAAACATGCAAAATAACAACTAAGTTAAAGATGATGAAAAACAAAATATAAAAAGAACCAATGCTTAAGAATTCACCAAACCAAATCTAATAACACACACTCTTGTTTTCCATTTAAACATTCAAATAACATTTAAGTTTTGCATTGTTATTCAAGTACTTAACTATATATGTTAGAACTATTTAATGAATCCAACTCAAATATAAATCACAAAGAGTACCTATTTAAAATCAAATAATCCATTGTATCTATTCAAAGAACAAATCACAATGGATATCCTCTTTCAAACCGATAACTCGATGAATCCATCGGTTGAAACACGTTAAATGCCCTACTGCTTCAATAAATGCACATTCACTCCAAGGCATAAACAATAAAGAGAATGAAACTTAAATAACATTTCAATAAAAGTTGGAATGTACAAATAACATAACAAGAGTGTGAGTATTATCAATGGTGAGGTTTCATCATCAACCTTAGTTGAGAGTTTTAGCCTCCCAGGACTAAAAACACCACAAAAGCTTGAAGAAATGACATGAAATTAAAGGAAACTTAAAAGAAAAGAGTTACAAAATGAAAAGAGCTTCTGAAACTATGCTACAACAGAAGAGAAAATGGCCTAGCTACTACCCTACTTCGTTGGTTTACAAGGAGGGGATAGCTATAGCTTTATAGAGGAGCATTAAGGTTTGAGGGCCAAGCAAAAAAACTCCTCTACCCCTCTCTATGGTTCGCTTCTCTTGCAAAAGACAAACAAAACACGAATGCAACTTGACCTGTTGCAAAAACCAAAGAAACAGGTGTTTTTGGCATGAGAAATTGTCTAATTGGAGTTATGGTACGAGTCTGCATTTTTTTTAGTTCTGCAGAGTGCGCTCAAGCCCAACAGGAATGCGCTCGAGCTCACTCGAGCTGAATGACTGGTCTAAGGTGCATCTTGGTGCGCTGATGGCTGTTGAGGGCGTGTGCGCTCGAGCTCAACAGGGGTGAGTTCGAGCTCACTTGACTCGAAGACTCCTTTGCGGCACATCGTAGTAGGTTGAGGGCTGTTGTAGGCACGTACGCTCGAGCTCAATAGGGTTGGGCTCGAGCCCATTTCCTTGAAATTTGAATTTTCAGCCTTTTTTGCAATTTTGCCTCAAAACCTCAATTTCTCACTTAATGACCTGCAACATGCTAAAACACCAAAACTAGCAAAATACATCAGAAAATAACAAAGCTAAATGCCCAACTCATGCAAATTAAGGGTTTCAAATATATAATATTTGACACTTATCATATGGCCTGGTGACAACCATGTGACAAAATTACATAAAACACTCAAAGACTTAAATTCTTACACCAAAAGACTTGGGGTTTGTTTGGTTTGCGAAATATATTCCTAGGGGGAATAACTATTCGTAGGAAGAACAATTCTTTTTATTTGGTAAGAGTTTATTCTTAGGAGTATCTATTCCTTTAAAAAAATGAAAGGAATAGACAATGTTTTCCAAACAATACACACATTATTTTTTATTTTCTTTCAGAACCTTTTTTTTTTAAAAAAAAAAAAAAAAAAAGCCCGAACATGTTGGAATTCTAGCAGAAATCAGGGGTGGTTGTGACCCACTGAATTCATACGATATAAGTTTATATATATATATATATATATATATAAATTCGAGTTTTAAAAAAATAAGAAATAATACGGTTTTTTTTTTAGTGTTATTTTGGTTCAATTCTAGTGAAAGCATATGTTTTATCACCAAACTGAGAAATATGAATAATTATTCCATTCCACTATCCTTCATTCCCACTAATAATTATTCTTTTTTCCTAATGGAATATTCATTCCGCGTACCAACAAGCCCTTAGGTGTTAAAAAACTTTTACAACCCAAGTTTTGATCATAAAATGAGGTCAATTTCTAGGACCTAACAATCTTCCCCTTTGGCCATTCGGTGACAAAACCAAAATACATCAGAGACAAAACTATTACAAGCAAATAACAAACCACTATTAGATTATGGTTGATGGAACATGTCAATACATGTTCTCTGAAATCACAACAAACTTATTACAAGCATTGAGATATAAAAAAAAAAATATAAGATCAATATATCCTCAAATAGAGATGTAAATAAATTAGTCCGTCCGACAACTCGCTTGATACCCGCCCGGTTAAACTCGACCCAAACTCGAACTCAACATTGTAGAAACCTGCTCACTATTGTGGAAACCTATTCGATTAGTACGTGTTACATACCGGACTCTCTCGACAAAACTCGATAGGGGCTCGCAATCCTAGCTCGTTTAAAGCTCGACCCAACCCGACTCGCTCGCTCGACTCGTTAGCTCGATCATATATATATATATATAAGTTACTCAATATTTTTATTTATATTACCCCATCTAATCGTTATATCATATTATCATATGAATATATGACCATATGCTTTAAGTATTATTATTATATATTTATGAATCATTAGATCACATGATCTAACATTTAAAATCATATGAATTATGTGACAATATGATAGTACTTAGATCATATGATCTCATTTAAGTATTATCATTAAATACTTATGAGTTGTGATGAAGCTCAACTCAACTCGTTAACTCATTCATACATCTTTGTATATATATACAAATACATATTAATATATTTAATATGTTAATCAAAATGAGTTATATACATTTAACGAGGCCAAGTGTTATCATTATAATTTAGATCATATGATTTAAGTATACTTAGGAATCTTTAGATAATTTTTTTTTAAATAAAAAATAAAAGAAAAATATTAAGTGATTAAGTATTATGATGGCAAACTTATGAAAAATATTATTCATAATTATTAGATTTAGGATAAACTTAGGATAAATGATAGGGCTTATTATTTTGGATTAGTGGATTATTCTAGAAACATATATATAATTAGACTTGTAAAATCTGATCATTACTTAAAAATAGTTGCTATATCAAAAAATTAAAAAAAAAAAAAAAAGTTGTTGTCCATTTTAACTTCATATGGAGAGATCCCATTAAAAGCAGTATCTTTTTTTTTTTTTTTAATATATATATAAAAAAGGTTAAAAGCAATAAAACCACACGGTATTCACTATTTAGCATTCTCATTGACAGCTTGCATCCAACATGTAATGTTATAGACTTACAGTTGTATTCCATTTTCAAAAACAAATGGCTAGGATTTTTCAATGTATAATCGCACGGCTTATATTAGAACTGAATGGCACGGTTTTTTATCATTGAAAAGTGTGAGATGTCATCATGTTAAGAGACTGAGAGAGATGAAATAAAATGTAAAAAAAAAAAAAAAAAGGCTATCATTTCGATGAGCCTAAAATAGTGAAACCCATCCTTTCCTTTCCCTGAACTTGAAGTGCTAGCCTGAAACCCGTTCATTTTTCTTCTCATGCACTTAGGCTAGGAGTGCTAGGTAGTTCAGAAAATTAATGCTAGCATTTAATGCAATTGTTCTCATCTCAACTACCCATTCCTTCTTGTTCGAAATCTAGCCTTTATTTTCATATACTCATTTGATCGAATGGCTTCTAGCCTTCTACATGATTTGGGTTTGATACAATTTAGAGTTTTAAAATGAAATTGTTGATTTCAAACCAGAAGACCGATCAACTATCCCATCTCGTTGCCAGATTCCAATTTTGTGGCAAAGTTTTGTTCTTCTCACACACACCGATGACAGAGGCAAATATGACTTTTGATATATTGTACTTGTTTCTTCTTCCTCGAATCCCCTATATTACTCATACAACTCATAATTCTGCTCTCGATTTTATGAGCAAAATGACTCTGAAGAAAGAACTCTGCCCCCCGTCTCTTGATTCTTGAAGTAGATTACAAGGTAGTTACGTTTCATATACCTTTAATGTTATGATTTTTCTTTTACTTTGTATTTAGTAGTTATGTTTTAAAAATATTTAAGTTCTAATGTTAATTTTTGGCTTTTCAACTTTCAGGAGAGGAGACGAACGTTCATTCTTTGCCACTTTGGTTTTGTTTCTTGATACTCCAAGGCTCCAAACTACAAACCCTGCATATGACACATTGACTCTAAAGGTATTTTCTTTTGATTCACCAGAAGTGATTACTCATTGTAACTAGTTGAAGAATACCCCGCAATGAAAATTTGTATAACAAAATAAAACTTCAGTGCAAATCCAGGAAGTAATTCAACAGAAAATGTTTGTACAAGTATAATTTCTACTTCAGGTACAAGTATGTATAAAGAATTTTTTTAGATAACTTTCTAATTTTTTATAAAAAATTCTTTATATAATCTAATTTTTTTCTTTTTTATTATATCATTAGTAGATTTCATATTAAGTAATAGATTTCATATTAAGATAAAATAAATTCTAACTATAAAAATAAGTTATAACTAACTATATTGCTGTATCTGTTTGTGTTGTATTCATAGATACATGTTCACTGTAAAGAGTATAAATAGCATAAATAACAGAAAGATAAAAGGATGTAAACATATATTTCTAAGAATGTTGGGGCAGACCCTCATTTGCAGGTGGAAGCCACGTGGAAATGAAAACAAAACAAAAAATATTTAAAGAAGCTTAACTAGGTGAAATCTAATAATAAATTGTATTTCACTATGAGATTATTGATGTCAACCCAAGTGATTATTGTACTCTTGAAGTTGAGAGGAAGTTGAGCCTTTATGATGCCCCAACAGAAAGCGGATGAAAAATAAATACATTTATCTTATTAGGAAAAACCAAGACACATTTATGAGTTCATAGCCTCGTGAAGAACACTCAATTTACTACTATATGTCAGTACTCTTTGTTATAGTAAATTCATTTACTAATGAAAGTAAATACAGAAAATAGAAGGGGGCAACATTAAATTTACGACTAAATTTATTTTGGTAGGAAAATGAGGGAACATTTCTGAGTTCATTACATCCTGCAGAAACAGGGCCTAAATTTACAACTTTTTTGGTGATCTATTTTTATAATGTCTGCAAAAGAAGAAAATTTAAAATACAGGTTGTAATTTTCATTCACTAGAATCACTACACAGAGAAATTACAAGTCCACAACAATAAGGACCAAGAAAAGTCTTGATGTTTCTATATCTCGGTGCATGCCTCGATAGACTTATTTGTAGTCTCGCCATCTTTTTTTGGCTGATTTATTTGATTTGTGTGCTGATTCACACAAAAGAAGAAACATGAATTTTCTTCATTCCCTTTTACATTTCCTTCCCATTTGTTTCACATGATATTTTTGTTTTAGTTGTGTTTTCTGCCATGTTGTGTTAGTGTGTTTGTTCCTTATTTAAGTTATTTGTTTAGAAACAGCCTTGTTCTATGCTACTTAAAAAATATGTCATGTTATAATCCACCATGTTAGAAGTTGATTTGTGTTAGATTAATATGTTAGTTTGTTTACTTAAAACAACCATGTTCTATGCTACTTGAAAATATGCCATGCTGTAATCAACCATGGTAGAAGCTGATTTGGGTAAGATTAATGTGCAAATTTTGAATTTATGTTTGTTTAAAATCTGCTATGTTAGAGTTTTTGTGTTAAATGGATGTAAGTATTTTTGTTTTTGTTTTGTTTTCTAACATGTTGTGTTAATATGTTTGTTCCTAGTTTTGGGCATTTTTGTTTCATACCTATCTTTCACATCTTAATAGTTATGAAAGATACAAGTCAACCAATAGAAGTTGATCAATTTGTATGTGGGAATGATTCGATGATAAGTCCTTCCCTAGAAGGTGAATCACAAACTATGGGTCCTCTTATTGATAAAAATCCTGAGAATAATGCGTATGGAAAGAGAGAGAGGCGGAAGATTCGCCTGTTTGGAATGACTCTGTTATTGTAGAAGTTGGTAGTGTTAAGAAATCGCAGTGTAAGTGGTGCAAAAAGTTGTTTGCCATTTCCAGTTCAAGTTCTACCTCTACACTTGGTAGGCATTTGGTTGCATGTCTCAAATATGTGGCTGCCAACAAGAAGCAAAAGTCCATTGCCCTTGATCCTGATGCGATGGGGGATCTATCTATGTCAAAATTATACTTTTAAGATTGAGAGATCCAGAGAACTTGCTGCTCACATGATTCTTTGTCATAATTATCCTTTTAATATAATGGAGCATGAAATGTTTAACAAGTTCTGTAAGTCCTTAAATCCCCTTTGGAAGAAGGTTAGTCGTGCAACTATTAGGAAAAACTGCTTTACTACGTACAACATTGAGAAGAAGAAGTTGAAAACATTTTTGGAGGGGTGGGGGTGGACAAGGTCAACATCACCACGAATATGTGGATAAGTGCACAAAGAGTGTCATATATGGTAGTGACTTGCCATTTTGTGGACTCCAATTGGTTCCTTCAAAAGAGAGTGTTGAATTTTTGTAACGTCCTACCTCCACATAGCGGTTTTATCATTGCTGATGCACTACGAAAGTGTTTTGGTGATTGGGGCATTGAAGACAAGGTATTTACAATAACAGTTAATAATGCTAAAGCAAATGATATTGCCATCAGAATTCTTAAAGATGATTTCGAGTTAAGAAAAGTCTTGCCTATTGGAGGTAGATTATTTCATGTGTGATGTTGTGCTCATGTTACTAACTTGTTAGTGCAAGCAGGACTTGCTGAAATTTGAGACATAGTTGATTCAGTTAGAGAGGGTGTCAAGTATATAATGGCTTCTGAGAGTCGGTTTGAGAAAATTTAGTGATATTGCTAAAAGATTGCAACTCCCTGGCAAGAAATTGATTTTAGATGTCCTTACAAGTTGGAACAGCACTTACATATGTTGGCGACAGCTGTACAATTCAAAGAAATATTTTCTAGGTACCATCAAAGTAATCAAGCTTTTCAGTGGTTAATAAGTCTTGAAGAATGTGAGAAAGTTTAAAATGTGAACCAATTTTTGTCAATTTTCAATGAGGTGACCAACATAGTATCTGGCAGTAAATACCCAACTTCAAATCTGTTTCTATCTAAGGTTTGGAGGTTGAAGGAAATATTGTTGTTGAAGTGTAGGGATAATATTAACTACATCAGGGCAATGATGAGTAAAATGAATAACAAGTTTGATAAGTATTGGGGTAATTGCAATTTATTGATGGCACTAGCACCTATGCTAGATACAAGATACAAAATGAATTTGATAAAATTTTGTTTCCCTCTAATTTACCCGGAGCCTGAAGCTTCTATGAACATTGATAATGTCTTATCCGTTCTTCATGAGTTATATGAGGTATATGTAGCGTCTCATAATTCATCTATTATGCAACTGCAACAAAGTGTTCAGGAAAATTCTCGTTCTACAAGTGGTTCTACTAGAGTTGCTGCAGTCAAGAAATCGAATGATCGATCAATATTTATGGAACACATAAGATCTAATGACGTTGTGCGACCCACTAAAACAGATTTTGATGTATATCTTGAAGATGACGTTTACAGACGCAAAAAGGATGACAATGGAGAAGACATAGATGCTAAGTTTGAGGCTTTCGCATAGTGGAAATTTAATGCCTTGAAGTATTGTATCTTGTTTAAGATGGCGCGGGATATTTTAGTTGTTCCAATCATTACAGTAGCATCAGAATCATCCTTCAGCGCTGGTGGTAGAGTCATTGATCCTCACCGAGCGAGATTATCCACCGAAATAGTAGAAATGATCTTGTGTGGGAGTGATTGGGCCAAGGCATTACATGGACTTAGAAAAAAACTTAGTAATAGATGAAGATGAAGCTGTAAGTGAGACTTTTGTGAACATTTTTATTATGTGCTAATTATTTCTTTTAAGACATTATAGTAAGTTATAAACTTTTTTTCTATTTGTTTTTGTAAAAAGTGGTTGAAGTAGACTTACCAACGCCACCATGATTCAAGAAGTTCAAAGTTGCAAGGACTATATATGTAATTTGAATTTGGTATTATATTTTGAACTGTTGTTTCATACTTTTATCTTAATTTTAGGCTTTTTGTTGGAAAATCTATGTAGTTAAGTAATTAATACCTGAAGTTGAGGTAATCTTCTTAGTTCCCTATTATGCTTTTCAAATAATTTATGTGTTATTTTATTTATAAACCTCACTTGACATATTTCTCAAGCTTTTTGAAACTTTGAGTAAATAAATACAAAGGAGTAAAATTATCTAACCTTTTTTTTTTTTTTTTTTGTATGCATGTCCTTTTCCTTTATTAAAGAAGTTTATCTAGGGAAAATAATGACTACTTTTCAGGATTGATGTTTAAGAATTTTGACATCCAGTATGTGTTGGTATTACAATTGGCTTTTTGGTGGCCTTTTATCATCAATTTTTGATTGCTTTAGGTCCATTGTAATATCTCATTTCATATTTTACAAATATAGCTCATTTTTTATACTTAGAAGGATATACTAATGCATGGTAGAGTATTACATAAATGTTGACAAACTCAATATTTTTTTCTCTGCAAATGCTTTGGAATTATATTGGTGGTTGAAAATTACGAGTTCCATTGATGTAACATAAGTTCACATGCACTTCCCATTATTTGGTGGACTATTTGATGGGAAAGGAACACCCAGATTTTTGAGATGGTTCAGTTTGTAATGGGCTTAAAGCTTATGTTTTCTTGGATGCTTTTGACTAGATTATTGGTTTGGGACAATTCTTGTCTTTTTTCATTTGCTAAATATTGGTGCTCTTGTGAAGCAGAAGTTTGAGGAGGCTCTAGAATTACGTTGGTTCAAAAGGTTTGTTAATTCTACATGCTAAATAAATATTAAGTGATGAAGCTTCCTTGACATGTTTATCAAGGTTTTTGGAACTTTGAGTAAATAAATGCAAGGAAGGAAAGATATCTAACCATTTTTTTTTTTGAGTGTATGCACTATAGAAGTCCTTTTCCTTAAATAAGAAAGAATTTTGGTACGATATTCTCCATTTAAGTATTGTCTTAGCTTATAAAATATATGTTAGATCCAGTGCAACTGTGTGGAAAAAATGTATTGTAAAATTGCTGAAAGAATGATGGATTAGATTAATTGTAGAAAGTTCTTTTTATAAAGCATTTATTTTGAGGCAATAGTCCGCATGGTGATTCTATCGAGTTGGGCATACTTGATAATCATGATGTTCATTTGGCTTGTATCATAGTCTATTTATTTTTGGATCCTTCTCCTCTTTTTTTTTTTTCTTTTTTTTTTTAAATTTTTTATTAAAGAAGTTTATCTAGGGAAAATAATGACTACTTTTCAGTATTGATGTTTAATAATGTTGACATCCAGTATGTGTTGGTATTACACTTGGCTTTATGGTGGCATTTTCTCATCAATTTTTGATTACTTTATGTCCATTGTAAATTTGTAATATCTTATTTCATATCTTACAAATATAGCTCCTTTTTGATACTTAGAAGGATATGCTATTGCATGGTAGAGTATTACATAAATATTGACAAACTCAATATTTTTTCTCTGCAAATGCTTTGGAATTATATTGGTGGTTGAGAATTACGAGTTCCATTGATGTAACATAAGTTCACATGCACTTACCATTAACAGGTGGACTATTTGATGGGAAAGGAACACCCAAATTTTTGAGGTTGTTCAGTTTGTAATGGGCTTAAGCTTATGTTTTCTTGGATGCTTTTGACTGGATTATTGCTTTAGGACAATTCTTGTTTTTTTTCCATTTGCTAAATATTGGTGCTCTTGTGAAGCTGAGGTTTGGGGAGGCTTTAGAATCATATTGGCTCAAAAGGTTTGTCAATTCTACATGCCAAATAAATCTTAGTGAATGCAAGGTGGCAAGTGGGAAGTGCAACCCTTTAGAGTTGTATTTTGCCATGTAATTGTTACTTGGTTTTGCATGATTTTGTCCAGTAAAAGTGCCAACATGTGGGAAGTGCAACCCTTAAGAGTTGAGATTACATTGTTTTAAGTTGTAATTTGTGTTGTATTTTAGTTATTTATGTAAATTTTATCTCTTAGTTCACTTATAGTTGTACTTCTTTCATTTATGTGTAATTGTAATTTTTTTTCCTAGTAATTCAAGATTTACTTTTTCAAAGTTGCTTGTAATATTGTGAATGCCTCATGCCTGAAATAAGTTATTTGATATTTTTAGAATAAAGTTTGTATTTAATAATTTATTTATTCACATTTACAGATCATATAAAAAACAAAATAAACGAGCCCTAAATGAGCCGAGTCGCTCAAATAAGGCTCGAATAACTTTTTAATCGGGCTCGGGCTCGGGCTCGAATTAGTTTCTTTCAAAATTTTAATTACATCTCGAGTTTGAGCCGAGCCGAGCCTATCAAGTCCCGACTTGGCTCGATATGGTTTACTTAGCGAGTTCGAGCTTGAGCCAAGGTATTTATCTAATGAGCCGAGCTCGGACAAGGATTCTAAAGCTCGGCTCGAGCTCGACTCAATTAAAGGGCCTCTTAAAGGAGCCAGTCCCGAAAATGTCAAACTCGACTCGGCTTGGCTCGATTACATCCATGGACCTCAAACAAACCAATCTCATAATGTAAGAGTTCTAATAAATGAAATTGACACAAGTAAAATAATCCATCCACATAGATATCCAGAAAACAAAATGTGCTAATACAACCAAAATATCAAATGTATATCAGCACATCCCATGATAAAGAAAACAAATACAATTAAGATGTCAATACATAAAACTAAAATGAAGCACAACTCCCTAGTAGAATCCTAAGATGCTTGCAACATTCTCCCCATTTTTGTCACAATGGACAAAGGAAAGAATTCAAACAGTCTCATATGTGTACAGGGTAAAAGAGCAGGTGTTGCAAGAGGGTCCTAAAACATAGACGAATCAATATCTCCAAAGTCCTCAACAGTCACCAACAGATCATAGGTTCCTCCGCACCCCTGCTTCAAGAGTCTGCTGGATGAGGGTCTTCACGAGTTTGCCACATCAATGCGGATTTACCTAGCCCGAAAAAAAAAAAACCATAAAAAAACAATGGGGATTTACTCGGACCGAGCAAAAATCCCTAAAAAACAATGGGGATTTACCCAGTCTAAGAAATATTCATAAAAAAAAAAATTCAATAAATTAACAAATACTTCTTACCTAATCATTTACACGAGCATAAAACCTTCTACCCAAATTAGGTCTTGTGAAGGCTGTTCTGATGCATGTTTTGATTCCACATCTACACATTAGATAGCTCGATCCTGACTCGCTAACTTCACCATCAGAGGGCTCTATCATTCACCATTGTGGTCGTTGCTACTGGTTGAGAGGAAGAAACCGGTCGAGAAGTTCGAGCCGATTGAGAAGAACCAAAGACCAAGCCTCTTTTGAAATATTGTTCCTTTTTTTTTTTTCTTTTTTTTTTTGAAGAAGACACCCACATCATTCAAGAAAAGACCATTCACGTGCTGTATTTTGAAGATTTTACTCGAAGGGATAACTGAGAGAACTGCATCAAAATACCACATGCAGCGCATGTGAGGAGACCTCCGTTATGATTCAATAGAAATCCTAACCGATGGGTGACATTGCAAAAAATTGAAAGTTGGATACACCGAATTAAATGTTTTTGAACTTTGAAGCAAATGTGGTAAAAGTTTAGAGGGGCTAAGCTAAATTTTCCATTTTATTTTTAATATATGAATTAGGTTGGTATAGTTTTGCTTTCACATAAATATCAACAAAAGTATAGTGATTAATTGTAAATAATCATATAGTTTAAGGTTAAAAAAACTAGGGCTAATTATCTTTTCCCCCCATGAACTACCGGCCTATGTCATTTTGCCCCCACGAATTACCACATCGACCAAAAAAGAGCATCAAACTACCATCTTTATTGCTTTGCCCCCTTCCGTCAGGGAATCCCATTAACTTGGATGGAATATGCCATTTTTTACCGTTAAGTTTGATTTAAAGACCAAAATGCCCCTACAGTAATTAATAAAAAATATTAAAATTAATATATTAAAAAAAAAAAAAAAGACTGAAGGAAAATGGGTGGTAGCAGCCACCCCTGAGGTGGCCGGGTGGCCTGCAAGCCACCCCTAGAGGTGGCTTCGGCCACCTCTGGGGTGGCTCGCGGCCCACCCCGGCCTAAGGGGTGGCCTCACGGCCTCCCCAGAACCTGGGGTGGCCGCGAGCCACCCCTACAGCTAGGGCTGAGCAAAACCCGCAGAAACCCGCCCCGCCCCGTAGAAACCGCCCCAACCTGCCCCGCAGAGCCCAAAACCCGCACCTATGGGGCGGGTTTTGGGGCTGTTTTTGGCCCCCCCGCGCGGTGCGGGGCGGGTTGCAGGGGGACCCTTGAATTTTTTCAGGTCCCCGCCCCGCCCCGCACCCGCCCCGCATGTCTTGAAAAAAAAAAAAAAAAAAAAAAAGAAAGAAAAGGGGAAAAGAAAGACGAAGTGTAACTCTTCAGTCTTCACCTTCGGTCTTTCTTTTCCCCTTTTCTTTCTTTCTTCTCACTTCTCACTTCTCAGTTTTCCCCATCTTCATCACTGTCTATCAAAAGAACATTATTTTTCACCGAGTTATGTGGGCTTTTTTGGGTTTCTTTGTCTCGGTCAGAGTTTCACAGAGAAAACAGGGAAAGCAAGAACCTTCTTACCTCTTCCCTTCTCTATCTCTCTTTTCCTATTTGTCTTTCTTGTTTCTTTCTCTCTATTCTGTCTCTCTAGTCTCCTCTCTTTCATTATTTCTTACCCATCTCTCTTTTCTTTTTCATTACCCATCTCTCTGCCCCTCTCCCTCTATTTCTCTCTCTATAATTGTTGGTTCCCGACTTTTGCGTTCTGTTTTTCTGTGATCTGATGAAGAAGATGAAAGGGCCAAGGGGTTGTTGCTATGGAGTCTTCTCCATATGCCTTGTTTAAGGACCAAAGGAACGGGTTCAAGCATCAAAGTCTTTTGCAAGACTTTGAAAAGCTACAAAAGGTAATTTCATTTGTGGGTTTCATCAGATCTGATTTTTTTTTTGATTTTCTGGTGGGTTTTGTTCTGAGGTTTTTTGGGTTTCCTTCATTTGAGTTCTTTATGTGTGTATGGTTGCTTAGAAAACTTCGTAGATTAAAGAGAAATTAATATTTTGGATCTAATGTTTGATATTGTCACTTCTCACTTCTCAGGTTCTTTGCTTTCCCTGTTTTCTCTGTGAAACTCTGACCGGATCTCTCTTTCTCTCACCCCGACCACCTGCGACAGAGAGAGATCCGGCCGGTGTGTGTAGGTTTCCAGCCGGATTTCTCTTTCTCTCACCCCGACTCAATCCCGACCACCTGCGAGTCTGCGACAGATCCGGCCGAAAATGCTGTGCTTCATCCCTGCGGGGATCCCCGCATCCCCGCCCCGTTCATCCCCACCCCGAGCCCACCCGCCCCGCACGGTTGCTGGGAATTTTTCGCGGGGCACGGGTTCCCTTTGGGGAACCCGCACGCCTGCGGGGCGGGGGCAAAAAAAGCCAATCCCCGCCCCCCCTCGCCCCATGCTCACCCCTACCTACAGCCTCTAGGGTGGCCGCGCGGCCACCCCAGGTTCTGGGGAGGCTGTGCGGCCACCCCTTAGGGCGGGGTGGGCCGCGAGCCACCCCATTTTCCTTCAGTTTTTTTTTTTTTTTTTTTTTTTGTTTAAAATGAGGATATTTAGGTAATTTTTGAAATTGAGTTAGGGCATTTAAGTCTTTGCATGAATTAGACTGACGGAAGGGAGCAAAATATGTAAAGATGGTAGTTTGATGCTCTTTTTTGGTCGAGGTGGTAGTTTGTGGGGGCAAAATAACATAGGCCGGTAGTTCATGGGGGGAAAAGTTAATTACCCCAAAAAACTATAATTTAGGCATAGTTTAACCAAGCTTAACAAATACTAATTACTCTGAAACTAATTTTAAGGGAAACTTTACTCACCCCCCCCCCCCCCTTTGTTTTATAACACTCAGATTTAATTAAATTGAAGAGTTACTGGCAGCTCTTTCCAAATTAACTAACTTGAGAAGATTGTCCTTTAACATCTATCAAAGTGAATAAAATAGTAGAAAGTGAAAAACAATGATTTAAGCTATAATTAATATACCCAAAAATAAATAAAAGATAGCAACAACTAACTATCACAAAATACAATATTAAGATCCACAAATACCAATCTATAATCAAACTCCTTACAACTTTCGCTCCACATTCAAGCATGATGACAAACTCTAAGCTCTAACTCGAACTAGAACTTGCTAAACTACAAAACACCTAGGCGTTTTACAGAAACAATAGCAACTGCGTAAGTACACGACTTAGTAAGTAAATGTCACATGAAAGTAAACTATGAAATAAGTTGTTAATAAACTCAAAATGACTTTTCACAATACCATACAATTTTAGAAAGTTTTCATAAGTGTTTGAGAAAATATCTGATTGAAAATATAAAGTAACAAATTCATAAAATAAGGTATGCTTTCATGACAATTTCACTTTGAAGTATTTAAAAACATTTGAGTTTAAAGCATAACATCTTTGCACATTCCATTTACTTTAAAGCCATAACTTACTCTCATCACATCATTTCCTCTTTCTTTCACATCATCATACCTGTATCTTACCCTCATACAGTTGAGGTCACCTTATCAAGCCTTTCCATACCTTTTCATACCAGTACACAAAGCACTGTATCGTACTAGTACATTAACCTTTGTATTATATAGGTTGGCAAAATATACAGGATTCCATATAAGTAATTTGTGTCGTACCAACTCCATTGCAAACGGGATTGTAAACATTCCTGCTAGGCCATCTTACCAATACCCGATTACAAGGTAACCGTAGCTCATATCGGAGGCCCGTCATCAAGTAATCGTAACGCATATCATATTGGAGGCCCGTCATCGAGTAATCGTAACGCATATCGACACTCTATTACAATGTAGTCTTACTCATATCGGAACATTTTACCAAGTAATATGATGAGTGCCAAATATTGTGTATTTGGACCCCTTGATTTACATTAGTTAGACCTTTAGCCTTGTTATTTTCTGATGCTTTGGTTAGTTTTTGTGTTTTTATGTTTTGTAGGTCAATAAGTGAGGAATGGCAAAATTCATGTGGAATTGCTTGGATAATTCGGAAGTTCTGAAGAACTCGATCGATCGAACTTAAATTCGATCGATCGAATTTTTCCCAAAGTCGATCGATCGAAATTTCTCAGAACTTACTTTTGCAAAAGCGCGCCAGAACACCCAATCAGGAGCTTCTCCATGACAAAAACCAGTTCTCCCTCTGATTTTCACAGCAGAACACGCTGGTTTCGTGACCTTGGTTGTCTCTAGCAAGAGAGGAACCCTAGAGGGGGCTAGAGGAGTCATTTTACATGGGTTTCTAGCCCTAATTTCCTTCTATAAAAGCCATAGCCATGCCTCCTTGTTGGGGAGTTCAGAGAACAGTAGCTAGGTTTAATTTCGTTCATTTCATAGTGTATTTCAGTAGCTTTTGTTCTTAGACACTTTCTCTTTGTAAAGCTTTTCTTTTATTTCCATGTTTGTTCTTCATTTTCTTGTGGTGTTCTTAGTCATGGAAGGCTAGTAACCTCAACTAAGGTTGAGGATGAAACATTTCCATTGATGACACTCACACTCTTGTTATACTACTTGCACATTTGATGATATATCATATTTGTTGTTCAAGTTCCATTCATTTAAATGCTTTATCTTTTGCAATGAATGTGGTTGTTAGTAGATATAGGACATTTAATGTGTTTCAACCGATGGATACATTGTTTTATCGATTTGAATGATGATATCCATTGTGATTTGTTCATTGAATGGATATATTGGATGATTTGATTTCAAATGGGTACTCTTTGTGATTTATCTTTGAGTTGGATTCATTTAATGGTTCTAGAGTTTGTGGTTAAGAAACTTGAATGACATCCTAAGCTTAATGTTCTTTGGGTGTTCAAGTGGGAACCAAGAGTGTGAGTTGTTGGATTTGGTTTGGTAGATTCCTTAGCCTTAGTTCCTTTTAATTTGCATATTTCATCTCTTTTATTTAGTCCTTTGTTCTTGAATCAATCCTCAAACTTTTGGAACTAGGTTAAAGTGAGGTTGATTAAACAAGACACCAACATTTGACCATTTCCCTGTGGATTCGACCTCGCACTTGCACACACTATATTGCAAACAATTCGTGCGCTTGCGAGTACTCATTAAAAAACACATCATAATCCGTACCGCATACCAACTCCATTCTTAAGGTAATCGTACCTCATTTCATATCTCATATCGTTTCATCATCTCTCACAATTAAAAAATACTTAGTTCGTAAAATGTAATTTAGCATTTGAAATATCATCATACAAATGAAAACGATTAGGGCTCACATTATGTCAAAAAATTATATCATTTTATGTTTAAGAATATCTTCAGTTTTCATTTATGACATCATGCAGGAAAATTTATTTATAATTTCACAGTCAATTTACTTAACTCTAACGCTTATCCCCGGACATCTCAAAGCTCAACTTTACGATTCTACAAGCCATACTCTAATATTAGACATAACCCATACTGAAACCCTAATGAAAACTTAATCAAGCATTTAAAAACCCTTAAACCTAATATGGAGGGAAAATGGTCATTCTGTTTGGCCATCAATCATTCAAGTATTGTGTCGAATGTTTATCCTTGATCGTTCGGCAGCCCTCTTGAACGTTTGAAGGCTTGGCAGAACCTCCCATTTTTACAAAAGGTCTAAACTTTACCTACCCTAACACAATCTAAGGCTCGATTATCATACTTAACACTGTCTTAACCACAAATAACATGCTCATGTACCAAAAAAGTTTTTTCATAATTATTAAATCGCTAACTTATCACTAACCTCATAATAAAACAACCATTAACACAAAACGTAAACTAATGCTATAAGGCTAATAGCAGAAGGTAAACTAAGGAGAAACATGTTTGAAATGATAGTAGAGACGAGATTAAAGTAGGGTATTACCTCCCTTGAAGACAACCTCAAGATTCTCCTTCCTTCTATGTAATACCCCGATTATTATATAAGATTAATTGAGCTTTGGAATGGTTAATGGGTTTGAAAATGTTTATTAACGATCTTTGGAAGTAAGAATATTGACTTCTGGTCATGGACGAATGTTCGAAGTGCAATAGCCGAACGTTCAATGTTGGAAGTGTGAACGTTTGCCTGTAACCCTAGATCCAAACATTCGATGTTGGATGCTGGAACATTTGAGCATTTGTTGTATGCTACAGTCAATCGTATATCAGAAAGTACAACCCATGTGTTTGATATGTATGTCAGAACATAAACTGAACATTCGATGACTCTGTACTGAAAAATAATACCTCAGCCTTATCCACTCGACTCTAAAGCTTATAAATACCCACCCTTCACCCCTTTCACCTTCATTCCACCCTTATAGTGCCTGATATTCCTAGTAAGAGGTGAGAGAGTGATTTGGAGAGAGAGAGAATGAGCTCTCTTAGTTCTTTTGCTTCTAAGAAGGTAACATTCCTAATTCAGCTCATTTCTTAAGATGTTATGTTGTTTAGTTAGTTTTCATGTCCTTGCTTATGGTTTTGAATCTCTAGTTGGTTTTTAGTTTTAATACTAAATTAATGTTGGATTAGTAATTTGATAAGGTTTGATGTACCAAGTTCTGGATGTAGGTATTATTGTGGCTTAGGACTCTGTTAGGAATCGTATTAACATTTTAGGACTTGCCTAGAAGTGGTTTTGTTGGGTTTTGGTTCGAAAATGGGTTTCTGCCCAGTACCGAACGTTCAACGATCAGGCAAAAAGTCTATTTTGAGCTTATTAGGACTTATGACTTGTTTTAGCTCAGGATTAGGAGTAATGATAGGTTTTTTCAAAGATTTTGAGGGTGTGGAGTCTCAAGAGGATTTTACGGAGGAGCCTTACAATACAAGTGAGTAAAACTCGCACATATACTTAATTATATTTTATGCATAAGCATGATTATTTTATATATATATCAAACGTGTATGTTTACAACTCACATAAAATATTTTTTAGATGACTGTGAACTATACTTTGTAAAAATGAGTAATGAATTAATAAAATGATGTTTTGTAAATGCATGCATATAAAAGACAGTGAAGAATAATTGCATCGAATGACATAGTACACTTGTACGTGCCGGATAACGGCCATGAGCTTACTATCCAGGTTAACCCTATGGTCAAAGGTTTATTTTTATGTTTGTCCTTCAATCCAATAGTTCTTGTGATCGGCGCAACCATATTTGATTGGTGGTCACTATAGATGGCCATCATTAGCGGCATGGTTTACTTGAAGTCGGACTCAATCGGATTGCTAATGATAGAGGTTAATATATGTGGGGCACCAATATTGTATTACAAATTCTTCGGGACAGCTCCAACCCTGCTGGGAATGGATTAATATCCTGGCTAGACTATATGGTGTTGAGGTACAACATGATTATCTTATTACAACATATACCATATATATATTGCATCCATTCGATGACATTATCGAATGATAAAATGCAACCTTGCATGCATGTGGTTTATAAATAACACAATTCACTACATGATAACCTATAAACTATGTGTATTATTACTCACTAAGTCGTCGACTTACGCTTGTATCGTTTCCACCTATGAACTAAGTGTTGTTTTATAGTTGGACTACCTTTAAATGTTGGATTCAAGATGGACCTCAAAGCTTGCGCCCATTTGGCGTAGTGATATCAGTCAAGTTAATACTTGAAGACTAATTATAGGATTTTGAAAATCACTCATGGTAATTAGTACTTTTAGGTAATGTTGTATACTTAGTATTTGGGGCCTGATTGTATATCAAGGCTTAGATTGAATATTTTATATCAATGATATGTATAGTATGATTTCAGTTAAAGTGATGATTCTTGGTAGGTGCTTTAGTTGTAATTATTGTTGATAGAATATCATATGTTTATTTTGCGTAGTATTCTCTTTTTGAGGAGTAGAGATCCTTGAGTCTTATCTTTTGTGGAATTGAACTAGGAGGAGAACCGTAAAACTAGTTACTAGTTAATTAATTTTTTGAAGCGTTACATTTTCTTTCCATTCTCTCATTTTCTCTCTCTCTCTCTCTCTCTTTTTTTTTTTTTTTTTTTTTGGTTCTAATTAGGATAATTTTGTATTTTCATAAGTTTTACAAGGGTATAAAAGATGTTTCACTTGTCCACCATTTGATTTAACCCTAAATTTCAACAGTAGAGAGGATGTAATTAAAAGTGGTTAAAACATGAAAACTCAACTTTACAAAATTTTAAACTTTAGGAATATGATTGCAAAACGCCCAAACATTAAAGGCAAGTGAAGTGCCTTCCTTTCAGTTCCAGGAGAGAGACTCTCTCGAGTGCGCCCGTTCTGATCACAAGTTTTGACATTTTGTTGTTCGCCGGGAAGGGGGGTTTGTTCGCCTCCCTTCCCCGGTGGTGTTTTTTGCTTCCTCCGTGGTATATTCCATGGGGTTGGGTGTTGTTCTCCCAGTCGTTTAGGCTGTGGAGTTGATGTTCTCCCAGCCGTTTAGGCTGTGGAGTTGATGTTTCTTCGAGTCCTCCGGACTCTGGAGTTTCGTGTTTATTTGTTTTGTTTTCTTCTTTCTTCTCGTCTTCTCTGGCAGGAAGTCTTTTCCCGAGGCGTCCGGCGGGGTGCACTTGTTTTCGTTTTTGTCTCACCGGTGGAGGGCGTTTTGTGCTTAATCTGTCTTTCTTTGGATGCTAGATCTACGCTTAGTCATCGGCTTTCTAGAGACACGCGCCGCTCAGATGGGTTCACCGGCGTTGCCTTGTTCCGCTGCTGTTTGTTCCGGTCGTCAGGATCATTGGTGGCCGGCGCGTGATCGTCACGCGCCAGTGAAGTTTTCTCTTCGTTGGGCGCGTGGAGGTCTCGCTCCGATTTTTTTTCGCCGGGCAAAGGCGGTGGCGGGGCTCTGGGGGACTGATCTGTTGGTTGGCGGTTTCGGGGGAGGCGCGTGTCGTACACGCGCCGGTCTCCGGCGAAGACAGTGTTATCCTCCGACGTGTTGGGTTGAATTTTTTGCTAGATGTGTTTGTCTATTCTCTTGTTTCTAGGTACAATTGCCTATGTGTGGCTCAGGTTTTACTAGAATTTTCTTTGTTAGGGGCATATGTAATTGTTTTTTAAGTCAGATCCTTCTGACTTAAGAGTGTGTGGGGGGTATGTCCCTCATTGCTCACGATGTAGCATTCGGGCTTTTTAGACTTGAAATAGTACATGCTATTTGTTTCAAAAAAAAAAAAAAAAAAAAAAAAAAAAAAAGGCAAGTGAAATTTCCTCTAATATTAAATTTCCTCTAATATTAAAAAAAAAAAGAACGTTACCGGTGTGCCCATCATTTCCCTTCTTCTAAACAGTTCAAAGCCTACAAAACCAATAAACACAGTAGTAAGATTCGACCCCCTTGTCGTCAGTTGTCACTCTACTACTCTGGCCCCTCGCTCACCAAACTCCCTCTCTCGTCAATGGCAGACTATGAACAATACCAGCAACGGCAACACCACCCAGCAATCCCGAAAGAGACGGCCCTCCAGGCCCTGAACACCATAATCCAGCTCCACTTCGAGAAGACCCTGGAGAAGAAGCGCTCCATAGACCTCCAAAAGAAGGAGCTCCACAAGCTCTTCCAGCTCTTCTTCATCTTCCTGGGCCTCATCTTCCTTGCAGAGACCCAGTCCTCCCGCCTCCAGTGCCGCCATTGCTGGATCCCCATCATAATCCTCTCCCTCTCCCACCTCATCTTCTACGTCTCCGTGGCCCAGACCCTCCGGTGCATCAACGGGTTCAAGTACCAGAGGCGCTGCCACAAGCTCACTCTCGGGCTCGCCACTGAGAAGCTCAGGGAGATGAAGATGAGAATGGGCGGCGGCGGCGAGCAGTTTGATGGGGTCGGTGACGATGAGTTTGAGATTCATTACCAGGAGCCCCCCGAGACTTACTTCGGTAAGTTTAAGAGGAACTGGGCTTTGCATTTTGGCTTCTTGATCTCGATCTACGCCTTTATGGTTTCCTCCTCTGTTGTCCTCCTTTGCTTTTAGCAGATGCCTTCTGCTTCTGGGATTTGTAGGAAATCTCTCTGATTTCGTTCATTTTCAATTTTTACTTGGATTTTATTTTCTTCAATCTCTCTCTCTCTCTCTCTCTCCCTCTCTCTGAGTTTGACTGTATGAAAGATCAGCTGCAGCCACCATGTAGGGTTTAACCAAAATGACAAGGTTAATTGAAGCTTACTCTATTATTTTTTGCAGCATATTCAAACTTCTTGTCATTAGAAATTGTATTTTTTTTTTTTTTTCAGATTCTTTAACTGGAAAATTATCGTGATATTATTGGGTTGATACTAGCTTGTTCGACTGGTTCATGAAAGAGAATGATTCTTCTCTGTAAATTTAGAGATTGAATAATTTCTGAATGGGTAATTCTACTCATAATAATTGAAATCGTTTATCACGCTCATTTCACATTCACACCGCTCTCCTCGTAGTAGTGCTCTTATCAATTATTTAAACAATTAAAAAAAAAAAAGTCCTTTAAGATACAAAATATCACTAAGTGTAAAAAATAAGGGTATTTACGTTTCTCAACAACTTATTTAAAAGATACTCCATTAAAATTTACTGTTGAATCCTTTTAAAATTTTCAAAATACTCTTCTTTTTTTTAAAAAAAAAAAGAATTATAAAATTTTTAAAAATTCAAGCATGATATTTTTGTAAATTCTCTTAAATTTTAACTAACACCTAGATCTTTTTTCTTTTTCTAAAATAAAATGGGTTTTTTAGGTATTCCGTCAGGATTTATCGATTTAACAACAAATCTTAACGGAATACCCTCAAGTGAGACATTTGAAACATAGATACTCACTTTGAGACATTTGTTAGTTTAGAACATTTATCTCAAAACGGCATATAATACGATATATTTTTGTAAAACTATTCCATATTCTTATTACACTTCTATCACACTAAACTGATGATGTAATAGTGTCTATTAATTTTTATTAAAAAAAAGAAAATTAAGTATGGAGGGAGTGAGATATGATAGTAGCATTATTGATTGATACATGTTATTTAATATGCTTGAGTTCTTCTATATTTTTTTATTTTAAAAAATAATTATTAAATTTGTAAGACACACGTAAGAGCTATGTGTCACTCCATCCCTTGATTTTTGAAAGTAAAAGATAAGAAAAGATAAAAAATAAAAAATAAAAAAAAATATAAAAAAGTATTTTCTCTTTCTCGTTACTCTTTGTGCATTGCATGAAGACAAGAGAGTAGTAGTAGTAGGACACAGTAAAAAGTAAAAAACTTTAATCCTCCGAGAAGGTTATAATTATTTTTGTATTATTTTAATAAAAGTTGTTTAAATTTGAAATTTGAAAGCAATGGTCGGAGCTAAAACAGTGGACGTGACGTTGAGTACGGAGCAAGGACTAAGGATGATGTTATCATGTTCGGGTGTTGGAATCCCGAAGCCCAAACACATGGATTCTTGTTTTTGCAATCCTTATATTTTATTTTTTTATAATAATAATTGAATTCAGTAATTTTTTTTTAAAAAAAAAAAAAAATTGAATGTAATATTTTATAAAGATTATTTATTTATTATCATCTCATCTATGTTGGGATGTGCAACCATTTTGGGACGTTGAAACAGAGACCTTGACAAAGGAATCTTCTTCCTCCCCTTCTCTCTCTCTCTCTCTCTCATCGTCTCTGGTTCTAATAAGTGCTTTTTCAACTTTCCTGCTTTTTTAACCTTGTGATTTTCGTATTATTTAAATATTTCTTTACAGAAATTGGTAATCATATATGGTTGGATATCGGAATAATGGGATCGAATGATGCCTGCGGATGAAGATATTGCATAGAGAAGAAAAGAAAAATTTGTAGCCAAACAGATTTGCATGATCGTTGCACTAATGTCCACCAAACCTATATGGTGACCATTACATGGCTGCCCGAATTTGCATGGCAACTGCATGTTTCCATTGAGAGAAATGCTAGGTCTTTCAAAATTTTAGTTCTCAAATGATGTTACCGTCCCATCACCTTATACTTCTATTTAGTATTTAGTAAAACAATAGACCACATGTAATTATGACACATCATTTGAAAATCAAATTTTTAAAAAATAAATTTGAGAAATCTAGCATTTCTCTTCCACCAAACTCGCGTGGTCACTTGGATCCACGTGACAATCGACGCTTGGCTGCCGAAACCGTCGTTGTACCCCGTTTGTGTTACTTTGTTTCAGCACTGTTTTTTGGTTGGTTAGGGGTGGTTGTTTGGGTTGCCCACCCATTTTGTGTTTTATCATGTTGTAATTCTCCTTTCCCCCTCCCCATATTTGAAAAAGAAAAGAAAAGAAAAAAGTGCTTAATTATCAAGAATAAAAATGGCTTCAAGGCCATTGCTTTTTTTTCTATGGTTGATACCTGATAGAGCCAGTCAATAGAATTATATAACAATTGGACATTATTTATGAAAAAGCATGTAACTTAATATAAATATAAATTATACCCTTGTCTACTATTGCTGCTCCAAGGGTTAAAGCTAACCTGTTATGAAACGCAGCGGATTTGAACCAAAAACTGACAAATTAAGCTGGGGAGAGAGCACTACACAGGGACCTGTATGCATTAGCACACACTTTGAATTTCTCTTCTGCCATTACCTGAAATATACATTGATTTCTTCTAAGACTTCAAAACCCAAAATCATGAAACAAAAACCACAAATAATTGGATAAAAGGACATGCATCAAATATGCATTGGTTATATTATGATTGTCAATCTATATCTTCATTTGATCCACATGTACCAAACTGCTCACTCAATCATTTGAAAAAGCTGTTGATGAAACCACATACAGCTACCACTGTAGTCAAACCAAATCGAATCGAATAGTTAGCAGCTAGACCAACAAATATATTGGCTTGAGCTTGAACACCCTTGTTTGAGCTCGACTCGATTAAAATTAGTCAAGATCAAGCTCGGCTTGATTTAAGTCAAATTCCAGTTTACGCAAAAAAAAAAAAAAAAAAAAAAAAAAAAAAAAACAAACAAACAAACATAGATGACCATCACAAACAAAGAAACACATATCTTAGGCATAAAAACAAAAATCCTAATGAAAATAAGAGGTCCTTGGGATCTACAATGGAGTCACAAACGACGACCAAGTCAATGGTGGCCTCGTTCCCTAACCTTCTAGTTCTTGTGCAATAGCCGATCTTCTCATGACAGTTTTTTCACCTCCTTTAATGATTTTTCTTCCTCTCACATCTTTTACTTGCAATGAATAAATAACAAGTCGTTTCTATCTATACCAATCTATCAAGCAAAATGTAGAGGAAAAGAACGAGTCCCTTCCTCATATTTCTTCCTTTCCTTTTTTTTTTTTTTTTGTGGTTGCTGAGCACCGAGAGAGAGAGAGAGAGGATAACGACAGTTATGGGAACATAGTACTTAGGTTTAACACTTTGTAGGGCTACTTGGTTTTACAATTATATATATAACAATAACTAATATATATTTATATTGAGAGAGAGAGGATAACGACAGTTATGGGAACATAGTACTTTGGTTGAACACTACAATTTGTAGGGCCACTTGGTTTTACAATTATATATATAACAATAACTAATATATATTTATATTACTCATGGATGACAGGGTCAAAGGGCTTGCCAGCAAATTTAACGGTCGTAATAGACCCCAAACGGATACTCTAAATCACTTGTTTATTCACAGCAACCTGGCCATGTGAGCAGTATCTTTGGGCTTAATCTCGTGAGTAACGAAGGAATTTGTAGCAGATTTTTTCAAATCTTATCTTCCTATAAACCAGGTTGGCCATGTGATCCGCTCCAATACACTTATCTACCGCATCAAGATGAACATCTCGGCTTGGTTGGAAAGTTTGGTCTTTCCGAGGTCAGAAGGATGGAGAATTGGGTAAATGAGCTCATTTAATAAATGAGCCTAACTTTCTGTTAATCGAGCTCAAGTTGAGTTTATACGAGTCGAGTTCAAATTTCTTTGCAACCCTACTTACTGCAGTACCTGCATAATATAAGGTTAGGCCTAGGCTTGAAATCAAGCCGAGTATTTGCTTTTTGGAACTAGGCCTGAAAAACATATACATAGTAACATTGGCTCGAGCACGGCTTGAGCTCGAATCGAGCTTTAGGAACATATTTGAACTCAGCTCCATAAAAATCAACCAAGTTTAAGCTCAACTCGAGCTCGGCTCATTTAATTAAACAAGCGAAGCTTGAGCTCGGGTTAGATTTCAATTTTTTTAACTAGGCAAATTAATATTAATTCTATACTATAAATTACATATATTATTCTACAACTAATATATATTACTAAGATATTAACATTATAGCATGTATATATTAATACTAACATCTACAAACATAAATGTTTATTTGTATGTGTATTGGATACACTAACATAACATAATATGCGCGCACACATGTTTTAACATTATTAACATTATGACACACACACACACATATGTTTTAACATTATTAACATTATAATATACACATTAACATATATGTTTGTGTGTGTGTAATATATGTATTTTGATCATTGTTATATTTCTCAAAACCTAGATAATAAGATGTCTGAGGTAGGCTACGTAACAAGAGTAACGAGCCTCCACCTTTTGTTTAAACCTTTCATGTAAACTACAACATGGGCAATGCCTTGATAAAGCTCTAAAAGAGTTGTTCATGGTGACAGGAAAGTCTTCGGCAAAAGAAAGAAAAAAATCTATCGTTTTCAGCTCAACCCAACCCCCAACCCATATACTCTGGATGTTGGTTTTGGTTGCTCGACAATTTCTGTGGCAATTCTTGGTCGAATCTCGGTGCTTTTGTGGTGTCTCTCAGTAGCTTTGGTGGTTGGCAGCATTCTCTGTAGTGTTTAGTGGTCTCTGGTCCGGTTCATCAACTTATCTTCACGTTCAGTGCATTTCAGATCCGGTTCAGTGACTTTTCTGATCGGTTCAATGGGTTTCTTTCCAGTTCAGAGCATATTCTGACCGGTTCAGTGCATTTTCCCGCCGGTTCAGAGCATATTTCAACTGGCTCAGTGTGGTTTTAGCCCCATTCATGCTGGTTCAGTGCAATTTTGGATGGTTCTTGCTCTTTCTTGACTGGTTCAAATAGTTTTTCAGCTGATTCAATTGTTTTTCGGCTCATTCAAGTGGTTTCTTAATTGGCTTAGGTGGTTTATCGCTTGATTGGGCGTCATGGAGCCAACATCATGTTTGTTGCTCAAAAGGAGTACTAGAGTAGTAGTGTTTACAAGTTATTGTTGTTGTTGGTTGACCGTTGTTGGTTGTATTGATGATCAATCCAACGTTGTTGTTGGTTGTGCTTGACTATTGTTGATTGTATTGATCATCAATCAATCGCCGTAGTTGGTTGTCGAGATCCAATCGGCCTTGGTGTTTTGCAACGAGATCCAATCAACTCTTGGTGTTTTGTGGCAAGATCCAACCGCTTGTTGCAATTTTTTGGCGAGTTTTCAACCGGTGTTGAAGTTTTTGGCGAATTTTTGTCCGATGTTGGCTTTTTGTGGAATTTCAGCTTTTTTATGTTTGGTTTATCGCATTTTCTTGTTTTTTTTATTTGTGTGCTTCAAGCTGTTCCAGTTTAAGGGGGAGTATTAGAGTATGTTTTCCGTTTGCTTGTTTCTTCCAAGTTGGGCTTATATGATGATATATATGCTCCATTTTAAAGGGAGTGTTAGAAGAGTTATTAGGGTTTGTGGATATTTTGGTCATTGTTATCTTTCTCAAAACCTATATAATAAGATGTGTGAGGTATGCTACGTAGCAAGAGTAACGAGCCTCCACCTTTTCCCTAAACCTTTCATGCAAACTATAACAGTATACATATATATACATATGTATTACATATAAATATGTACTTATGTTGTTACGTTTGTGTGTATACACTAACATAAAATATTAGTGTTATGTTAGTAGTTATTACTGTTATTAGAGTTATACACTAACATAATAACAAACACTAACATAACACAACTAAAATATAACTAAAATATGTTAGTGTATAAACACACACACACACACACACATATATAGCTTAACGAGCCTAGTCAAGTTTATGTAAGCATTATTCATGAGCTTAAAACGAGCCGAGCCAAGTTTATTTGAGTTCAGCTCGTTTAATATTCGAGTAATAATTACTGTTTGAGCTCAACTTATTTATTAAATAAACCGAGCTTGAGTCGAACTTATATGGGCTGAACTTGTGCTGTTCATGAACAGCTCGGTTAATTTACAGCCCTAGTTAGGCCTTAGGCCCCTACAATCCTTGGCAACCCCCAATTCCTTGGTGAAGGTTAGATTTGATCTCAAGAGTTTGCTGAGGCACCAAGAAATTTTACTAGCAAAGATACTGTGGTATAGGTAGAAGGTGCTGGTACAGAAAATAGAGATAGAATTAAATTGATCCCTAAATGCCTTTCTGGACATTCCTCAATATCTCAGCTATTTATGGGAAACGTGAGAAGCAGATGAATCATTTGCTTCCAGAGGAAAATTGACAAATTTCTTGGGATACCGACCAGACACATTAGATAATCCAAAATTTATATGGGTTGGAATCCTACTATGGGGCAAGGCATACCAAGAGGATCGAAGGAACGTGCATAAGAGTATATAAGTAACCCACTACAACTGAACAACATAATCTTTTAGCAGTAGACATGCAAGAAGTTCAAGTAGAAGATTAGGCAGAGACCAGAAACCTAAAAACTTACCTGTGAAGGGCCTTGATGTTTGTCAGGATGCCATTTTAAAGCTGATAAGCGGAAACTGCAAGGAGAACAGTGCCGAAAAATGAGGTGGCATTAGAGAAACTAGAAGATTTATCTATGTACATTAATATACCATGAAACATATAAGTTTCGGTCACTCAACCTTGTTTCATTGTCAAGTTCATGCTAAAAAGTGCATAAAAGCACTAGAGACTTACGCATTTTTAACATCTTCTATCTTCAAAGGGCCTGTTGGAGGCAGACCAAGAATAGTTCTATCAGAACGTGATCCTCCAGCACATGAATCTTCATCAGACTCAGCTTCACTCTGAGTTTCCCATCTTTTAGCTCTACTGTTTTCCCATCTTGAACGCTCTCTCCACTCAAATCCAGATGTCGAATTCTGGAAAGAAGATTCCTGCCATGACTTAAAAGTCCAAGTATACCATCTGTTCTGAAATGTTGCTTTAAAGATTGGCTCAGGATCATCGTCGAAGTCCTCAGAAAAACTCTTTTTTCTCAACTTACCTGAAAATGTTATATAAAGGGAAGAATCAGATTTGCCAGGACAACATAAAGGTAAACAATCATAACTGTCTGTATCGATTAAGCAGCCTGAGCTTTTAGAGATGATATATAATTTGTCATTAAGACTATTTTCAGTTCAAGAAATGACTTCCTTTACATTTCCCAATACTTTGATGATCACTTTAATTGTTTGCAATAACTGTCAATTGGATTGAATACCTCTCTTTGTGAGGGTTCTCATATTATATAGAAACTTAAATCGGTAATTACAATGCTGAATATCAGCAATTACATGATTCTAGGAAACCAATTTAGACAGCTATAATCAACCTATAATTACATAATATCTACTGGTATAAATAAGGTTAAATATATGCGGAATCAAATATATGCTAGTTGTATTGTGTCTGACTAACATCCCCCTTCAAATTGATGCGGGTCGATCAAGGAGCATCAATTTGCCTACAAGAAACTGATGGCACTGTCGTGTCATGGCCTTCGTGAAGACGTCAGCGATCTGGAGATTAGTAGAAACATGAGAAAGCGATAGAACACGAGTGTCTACGACTTTTCGAATAGAATGACAATCTACTTCAATATGCTTGGTACGCTCATGGTAAACAGGATTAGCAGCTATTTGAATGGCACTAATATTATCAGCATGAAGAGGAGTAGAACCAGATTGAGAAAAACCAAGCTCAGCTAGAAGCCCACGAAGCCAGACAAGCAGCAGACATTGCCCGGTATTCGGATTCAGTAGAGGATTTAGAAACGCGAGTTTGTTTCCTACTTTTCCAAGAGATCAAAGAATCACCAAGAAACATGCACTAACACGTGACAGACAGTCGAGTATCAGGACATCTGGCCCAATCCGCATCACTATAAGCGACAAGACGAAGTGGAGAGCCTATCGAAAAGAACAACCCACGGCCAGGTGAACCCTGAAGATATCGAATAATACGGCGAACAACAGCTAAATGAAGGTGGCGTGGAGTTTTCATAAACTGGCTAACCTGCTGGACAGCGAAGGAAATATCAGGCCGAGTAATAGTCAAATAGTTCAAGCTCCCTACCAACTGTCGGAACACAGTGGGATCAGCAAGAAGATCACCCTCCTCACTTCAATATTTCACATTGACCTCCATAGGATTATCCACCGAAGGCGAATCCTGAAGACCAGCCAAGCCAATCAAATCCTGGGTATATTTGTGTTGATTCAAGAATATACCTGAAGAATTTGTGTGTACTTCCAAACCCAAAAATTACGTAAGAAGACCAAGGTCTTTCATATGAAAAAAACTTGAAGATTCTGCTTGAGGTGGGTAATCAAGTTGGAGTCAGTGCCAGTAATGACAATATCATCCACATATACAAGTAAAAGAACGAGACTAGTCGGAGTCTTGCACAAAAACAAAGAGGAGTCATATTGGCTTTTGAACAAATGAGAGGTGAAGCAAAGTAGACCTGAATTTTTCAAACTACGCCCGGGGAGCCTGTTTTAAGCCATAGAGAGACCGTTTTAACTTACACCCAGCAAAAGACGGAGAAGAAAACAAACCCGGAGGAGGAGTCATGTAAATATTCTCTTTGAGATCACCATAAAGAAAAGCGTTTTTTACGTCCATTTGGTGAAGTGGCTAGCCTTGGGAGGTGGCAATAGAAATAATCGTATGCACTATAGTCATCTTCGCCACTAGAGCAAATGTCTCCTCTAATACACCCCATATTCTTGCATGTTCCCAAGTGCAACTAAGCGTGCCTCATACCTGTCCAGAGTCCCATCAGAGACGAGCTTAACCAAGAAAACCTATTTACAACCAATGACTTTAACAGTAAAGGGGCAAGGAACCACATCCCATATATGATTGTCCTGGAGAGCCTGAAGTTCCTCATCCATCACTTTGCGCCAACAGTCATGTCTAACAGCCTCTGAAAAGCATTTAAGAATAGAAATAGACAACAAAGTAGTGTTAAAAGAAGTATGGTAATCACCATACCAATCAGGAAGACGTGACACCCGGGTAGATCGTCGAGGACTAGGCTCAGGGGGCATTGGAGAACTGATCAGATCTATCTCGGATGACATGCCAATCTCAAGAGAAGTTGCCGGAACAGTTTCGGATGAAGGGTCAGTCTCGAGAAGGGGCAAAGTTGGTCGACGTCAAGCATAAACAATTCTAGGTTTGAACCGGTCAGGAAGAGGTGGCATATCATTAAAACAAGGTAGAATACTAATCTCAAACAACAACAACAACATTGATTCTCAAAGAAAACAACATTACGAGGTATACGAAATTTGTTAGTACAAGAATCATAGCAAACATAACCTTTGTGGGAAAAACTATAACCCATAAAGGCACATTTAACAGAATGAGCAGAGTTTGTGACATTCATGAGGAGGTAAATGAACAAAACAAACACATCCAAAAGTATGTAGAATAAGATAGCTAGGATGCTGATGGTACAAACGATAATACGAAGAATCAAAATTCAAGAGGGCAATCTATTAATTAAGTAAACTACAGTAGATAATGCCTCAACCCAGAATTTAGAAGGAACAGATGATTTAGGAGAAATGCCTCACACATCACTATGCACAATATCAAAGCATTTTGCAGCACGACTAACATGAGAAGGAAACGAAAGAGTCTTACTCTTACCAAGTTTGCATACAGAACAATCAAATGACCAAGTGTATAGAAACATGTTCTTTATTGCCTAACAAACCAGAATTTAACATACAAGACAGAACTACAGAGTTTGGATGGCACAAACGTTTGTGCCATACAAACCAAAGATAAACTACTAGGAATAGAGAATTGCTGTGGAAAGGGTTTGCCAACTTCAGGTCCCTTTGCGAGTATCTTCCCCAACACCTGATCTTGCACAAGACAACCATCACAAGAAAAATGGACATCATAGTTTTTCTCAAATAACTGGCCAACCAAAATAAGATTATTAGGACAGTCCAAGAGATACATAAACATCTTTGAATGAAGGATTGATCTCCTATTTTATTAATAACTAAATGACTCCCATTAGCTACCTGAATTTGGGATGAACCATGATACGGACAAACATTGCACAACGTATCTAATGATTTGTTCATATGATTGGATGCAGCAGAATCAATAAGTCAAGACTTATGCGAAGTATTACCTTGAAGCCCTAAGGTGGAAAATGCTGACATAATCATTAGCTGGACCATCTCAGAGGTAAGACTTGAGGATCCGGCTGCAGCCGAAGAAGTTGAGGACATCCCTGAAGCAGAAGAAGTGTTCATTCTAGCCTGATAAGCGGTAGCGTGACGACTTGGAGGTCGAGTGGGACATTCTTTGATAAAGTGGCCTTGTTTCTCACAGTAGTTGCAAACTTTCTTTACATAGTTGGTGGCAATATGACCATACTCCTTGCAGCTGAAACATTGGACCTTGCGCATATCCTTACCTTTCCCTCTCCCGTAGGTTGCATAGGCAATGGGATTCAGGTTGGCATCCTGCTAGAACGCAGCTTGTGTGAGAAGACGCTGCTCCTCGTGAAGTAATTCTCCAAAACAAACATCCAAAGATGGTGAAGGATCCCGGTTCATTAAATTTGAGCAAGTAGCCTCAAATTCAGGGCGCAATTTCATCTAAAATTGATCTCTCTTGCTCTGTTCATGAACAGCCTGAACAGCACAGATAGATTCAACAGGTACCTTCACATAAACCACATCAGAAAATTCTCCCCATAAATACTCCTAAATGAAGAGATTGCCTTGAGTTAACTAGTAGTCTCATATTCCAACTGAAATCGACGTGTGGTATTATACTGGTGATAAACCTTCAACAAGTACTCTCACATAGTCTTCGCAGTCTTATAGGCCCTTAAATTGAGCACAATAAGAGGATCAACAGACCCTAAAATCCAAGACATCACACGTGCATCCTTGACCTTCCACTTGGCCAACTCCTTAGGCTTCGTAGGAGCTGGATCACTACCATTAATCTAGCCCCACAACTCTTTCCCCGTAACAACTAAGCAAAACTGGAATTCCCAAGCAAAGTAATTTTTTTCCAGTAAAACATACCCCAAAAGAATCACTAGAAGACATGATGAAACCCAACAAAAGTGAATCAGAAAAATAAAACCTGATGCACGTGTCAACTACCTTATGCGCAAATCCCAAAAATATCACCAAAAACTCTCCTCCACGCTCACAGCACCAAACCAAAACCACAAAATCACCTCACCAGACCGCCGGAAATTCTCCTGCCCACCACAGATCACCGGAGACACTCCAAAAACACAGCACAAAATCAGCCGGAAATGCTCCTGTCCACCACAGATCGCCGAAGACACTCCAAAAAAAAAAATCGGCACCGAACTTGCCAACAGCCACCAATAAACGGAAACCACCTCAAAAGAATTTGCCGACAATCACCAACCAACGAAACCGTCGCTACCCACAAAATATTACCGAAAAACCTAGAAAACTGCCGTTACCCATAAAGAATTACTAAAAACCGAGCACCCACAAAAAACTGCCGACTACCCAAAAAATTACCAAAACCTAGAGCAACCCTTTGCTGCTACCCACAAAAAGGCACCAAAAATAAATAAAATTAGAACCCTAATTCAAATGAGGGCTTTGATACCATGTCAATTGGAATGAATGCCTCTCTTTGTGAGGGTTCTCGTATTATATAGAAAATTAAATCAGTAATTACAATGCTGAATATCAGCAATTACATGATTCTAGGAAACCAAATAAGACAACTATAATCAACCTATAATTACAAAATATCTATAGCTATAAATAAGGCTAAATATATGCGGAATCAAATATATGCTAGCTGTATTGTATCTGACTAACAATAACCACACCATATTTGTACTGATTCTGAAGAATAAGCTTTTCAACTTTAGTCACAACCACATCCAACTTCGCACACCATACATGCATAATGGTGATTTCTATCACTTGACATTTCAAAAATATTTATGAGGATTATTTTGTCACTTTGGCCCTAAATCTAACCACTGAACTGGTTAGTTCCACCACATAAGCTGGGATACAGATAAAGAACCCAAGAAAAATACAGGTAATTATAATAATGAACTCAAGAATAGGCACTTTAATAAAAATACATTGTATATAGATTAGGAAAAAAAAAAAAAAGCTAATTAAATGTGAAGTGGGGAAAATAATCTCACGTCTTATTTTCTTGTGGTGAATTTTGTCAGCATGATGAGCAGAAAGCTTTGATCCACCTTTCTTACCAGAGCTATATGAATCACCCTCCTGCTTTGCATGAGAGCAGGTTCCCATTTCAACTCTCATCGTCCTCTCTTCATCCTAGGTAAAATTGCAAACAGAAGCATATGTTAATCCTCAAAAGAGTTTACCCACAACTTTGACCAGAAATATAGAATACATAATAATAAAAAATAATAATTTTTTAAAAAAAAAAAAAAAACATTAAGCTTTTAGGCAAAGTTTTCACTTCTTGAATGTATTGAAGAGCATTATTTAGGTGTTGAAGACCAAACATTTGAATTAAGATTTGGAGGCACGAAATTATGAAAGGTTTATCTAGCATGTATACTTTAAAATCCTTGATCAAAGAACGAGATGCTAGGGAAATAATTAAAACAAGCACCACAATTGATGGCATATGATCATTATAAAGTTTTTTAGAAATGTGAAAATGCCATCAGCCTTTGTGAGATGATTGCCAATCTTTTCAACACCCCTATGCAAACGATGGATAACCCGGTGGTCCATGTAGCCCCTAATACATTATATCAAACAACAACAATGAACAAGCTGAAAATTTTGACAAAGTTGAGAAAGTTCAAAAACTTTTCCTTCTAGTTGAGAAAACTCCAACTAAATTCATGACTTAGGTTGTGCCCCCTTTTCCTACTTTTAATATATTTGATTGCTAGCGCTTGTCCCGCTCAGTTGAGTTATTTGCAGTCTTTTCCTGTTGTTTGAAGCTGCCTCGGGATTGAAGGTTAACTTGGCTAAGTCTGAATTAATTCCTGTGGGGAACATTGACCTAGTGGGAAGATTGGCCAGAATTCTAGGGTGTGGGGTGTCCACTCTGCTGGTTAAGTATCTCGGTCTTCCGTTGGGGGCTTCCCATAAGGCGAAGCATATTTGGGATGGAGTCATTGAAAAGATAGAACATCAATTGGCCAGTTGAAAAATGATGTACCTGTCCAAGGTTGTCGGACCAAGGCTCCTTTGAGGCTGGCCTTTTTCGCGTGGTTGGCGGCTGTAGGCAAAATCCTTTGGATAATCTTAGGAAACATCATATGATTGTCATAGACAGATGTTGCATGTGTAAGAGAGATGGGGAGTTTGTGAACCATCTTTTTCATTGTGATGTGGCTTCTGCTTTATAGAGTGTTCTCTTTAACCGCTTTGGGATGTCTTGGGTTATGCCTAAACGGGTTATCGACTTGTTTGCGTGTTGGTGGTTCTCAGGAAGACCAAGGAGTGCTGCAGTGTGGAAAATCGTGCCCACTTGCATTTTTTGGACTATTTGGAGGGAAATGAACAATAGGAGCTTTGAGGATTTTGAGAGGTCCTTGGAGGATATTATATCCTCTTCTTCCACACTTTGTATTTTTGAACTGTGGCCTTTGTGTCCCCTCTGACGATTAGTTATGATAATTTTCTTGTTCACTTTTCTCTTTCTAGTTAGGTGTTTCCTCTTGTATACTCCTGGTTACTTAGGAGCACCTTACACTTTTAATAAAATTGGTTTATTACTTATTAAATAAATTATTGCTTATTAAAAAAAAAAAAAACAATCACATTAATGATTCATCTTGTTCTTCCCTTAGCAAACCAGCCATTATAATAATATAAGCATGTGGCTCACTACCGAGAAGAAATTCGAGTGATACCGAAATGGTGAAACCTAGGAAACTAAAATACTCCAAAAACAAAGTAGATTGACCATATTGAACACGCTTTCTATGTGTAATTTTTGAATCAATTGGTATCAACAAGCTAAATATTGTGTACAACCATATAACTATATATTCCAACAATCTGTACAATCATGATTTTTTTTCTTTTTCCATTTACAGGTATATCAAGCATTCTAAATAAAGAATAGGTAGATTTTCAACAAAAAGGGGTTTTAGAAAAGTGTACCCAAACTTTTGAGGACCCACTTTTGAACAGTAGGTCTTTTAGAGCTCTCTTTGCATCAGCACGCTTTTGCCGTGTTGCATATCTGATGTAATTCTGAATTGAATATTTGAAGTGTGAGAGGGATTGCAAAAACATGAAGGGAAGTTACTAACAAAAGAAACAAAGGCTAAACTTCAATTATGTGATTGTTGGCATCAATAGTTTTCTTCTCTTGTTTTTTGCTGTGCACTTCAACAGTTGTAAGAAAGAGGAAATCGCCTAATTAACACATGTCACTGACTCACTAGATTTAATTGCCAAGATATGTAGTTATGTTGAATACTTCTGTCATATGGCAAACTAGAGCAGCGCTAAAGCTTAGCAAAACTCTCAAGAACCACAAGCATGCAAGCCTGCATATGAAGAAATGAAATCCTCTATGAAACCCATCATTTTTGGGCGCAAATCCCCATCTCGCCTGGCGAAATGCAAGACCTTTTAAGCTCATGAAAGACATCAGACTCAATTTTAAGGATGGAATCTTCTTTGAAAATCAATGTATATATATGCATGAAACCAAATATTTCTGAAGTGATATGAATATGCTCCTATTTGTCGCAAAACTCAGCAATCTTATTGCATTTCAATAATTAGGGATTCATCACCCATCAGAACAGTAGAATTGGCACAAAAGCAGAGATTCACGAAATAACAGAATCTTAATTGGGTAGAAGAGTTTCTAAAACTAATAGAAACTCTTTGATTTATCAAGAGCTCCCCACTAAGTCCAAGTAATAAAGAAATAAGAATATTTATACTGCACTGTCTACAGTTATCTAAATATGACAAGCTTCAAAATACTTCATATCATACTTCATCCCCCAGTAAATGATAGCTAATATAAATTTAGCTGAGTTGAAAACCCATGGAGATGCCACTGTAACAATAAAAGTTAAATAAATGATTTCCAATAAAGTAATATACTCAGGCAGACTCAATGATTGGTAAGGAATACTGAAGTGACAGGGACAACGTGTCTCTACCACAGATAATGCCGCTTAAAAAGCAGAAAGAGACGAAGTCTGAAGGGGGAAGGAAGGCAAGGGAGAATTACCTGGGGAGAGAGCGAATCAAAATGTTTTTGTTATGGAAATATGACATTGGAAGAATTTTTTATTTCTTTTTGTAAGTAATCGAAATATCATTAAAAGTGTATTGCACCTCTAGGTACACAAGAAGTATACAAAAGAAGTCACCTAGCTAGTAATGGCAAAAAGAACAAGAAAATCATGATAATTAATCACCAAAGAAGAAACAAAGGCAGTTGTCCAAAGATACATGTGTTGAAAAATAAAGACTAAATCTCCTCCAAAGTCCTCTCACGACCCTCAAAACTTTTATCATTGCTTTTTCATAGATATCACAAAAGGTACAAATGCATCATCTTCCACACAACAGCACTCCAAGGTTGCCAGTAGTCCACCAACAACCATACAAATCGACTACTCCTCAAGGCACGACTCAAGACAACCCAAATCGACTGAAGAAAACATTCCAAATGTCACAAAAAACCTCACAATGAAGCAGAAGATTGTCCATAGACTCTCCATTCCTTTTAAATAAAAAACACCAATCAACCACAATTGCATGCCGGTTTTGGAGCTTATCCATAGTAAGGATCTTTTCTAAAGCCGTCGACCAACCAAAACAGGTCACTCTCAATGGAAACTTAGTGTGCCAAACACTTTTCTATGGGAAACGGATACCATCATGACAACCCATGACGCTGTAGAAGAATTTAACACCAAACAACCCCTTTAGACCAACCACAACTTGTCCTCCCCTTCTCTCACTCTTGCTAAATACAACACCATTAAGAACGAGACAAAGGCTTCCACCTCCCAATCATGAGCCGCTCCATTAAAGCTTACGTTCCATTGAATGGCACCTCTAGAAAACTCCACAAGAGTCACAACAGAAGTATCCTTTATGCAAGAAATACCAAATAAAACTGGGAAGGCTTCCTTAAGGGTCGTATCCCCACAACAAAGATCATGCTAAAATCAAAGGAAAGATCGTCCACCACAAGCCTCCAACTAAACCGCTCGATAAACAACTTTTTATACAACTAGACAATGTGCTCACTGATCTTCGGTTGGTTGGTAGAAATAGTACAATCAATCAACAAGGAATCAATGGTATACCTTCTTCTATGTGTGAAAAAACTTCGTGTACCTGTCACCTTCCCTGAGCCACAAAATCCTAGATTTTTGCCTCCAACTCACCTCCTCCATGAGAGTGGATCTTTCTAGTTTGCTAACAATTTCTTCCTTCTTCAACTCACTTCTTGCATGAGAGTGGATCTTTATATTTTGAAGCCTTCTACTTATTCAAAAAATGCCCAAAACCATCTAAAATAGGCCCTAAAAAGAGGCTCAAGAAAGGCCCAAAACACCAAAATAGGTTAATTTCTAAAAAGCGGTTATACGGTGTGGTTTTAAGTTTCAATAACCGCTTACCAGCAGTTATTTTAAAACCACTAACCGCCTAAAGCGGAGTGGTTGCAATTAAAAAAAATTGATAACCGCCTAAGGCGGTTGCAGTTAGAGATAATAACAGCTAACCGCAACCACTTGTACACCCCTAACTCCCCTTGCCCATCGGAGAATCAAAAAAGTTCAACAACTTCCTCAATCCAGAGGCAAAACAGCACCAACCCCGCCATTCTCGTACCTTTGGGATCACAATGAGACCTCTATTACCACCCACATGTACTTTGCCACCTCTAGATACTAACTTGACCTGTTAGACCCTCTCTAAACGACGAAGGCCTTGTTCCCCTCCCTAAACGATTTGAGAAACTCTATCACCTATGGATTACAAAACAATGCCTCCACTATGGATTTTAGCCAAGCAGCACACAACTTACCCAAAAGTGCAACTCGGGAAAACCCACGTCTCCTTTCCAACAAGCGGAGGACAGAACCCCCTTCAGCCACTGAAACCTCAAAAGCTTTAGCCTCAACGTAAAACCAACTCACAAAACCCATCTTCACCAATCAACTCCTAAGAACAAATCACCACACGCTGACATGAGTGCAAACGTGAGTTGAAAGTGGCCTTTTTTTTTAGAGTCAAATCTACAAATCTGACTTAAGAGCACTCACAATGACTTACGCAAATTTTTATGTAAAATAACTAACCAAAACCCACTTTATCTAGTTTAGCTAATGGGTTTTAAAAGGCATCATACATTCGATTATCTATTCTTAACTCTATATTATTTAGATATGCTTTCTTTATTCTTTTTTATTACTTTTTTCATTATCGTATTTTTCTATTGTCCTTTTTTTTTTAAATGGTCATATTTGTCAACGGTCATTTTGTTAAAACCATCATTTTTCTAACGCAAATTTTTCAACGGTTATTTTTTCTCAAACGACAATTTTTCCAATAGTCATATTTTTCAAAAGTCGTTTTGTTAAATCTGTCATTTTTCCAACAGTCATATTTTTAACAATTGTATTTGACAATGATAAGTATAAAAATAATATCCTTATACCAATATCAAACATATTTATGAGAATATATTTTTGTTGAGAATTGTAGTAGAATATGCTCGTTATATTCTCAAGCATATTATGAAAATATTCCTTTTTGAGAATTGAAATAGAATATTCACATAATATTCTAAGGGATATTATGAGAATATTCATTTTTCAATGACTTAATTTAACTATAGATTGTCCAAGTTATTGTAAAGTTTCACACATCAAAAACACAAGCTTCTTTTTCACAATTCTCTAAGCTTTTCTTTTCTACACTCTTTATGGATCCTTCTTTTACAATTTTTGACTCTTCATCCTCTGATGACGAGTTAGATATCGTTTTAGCTTTTTCTGTTGAAGAAGAATGGTTGCATGATGAAAGAGGCTCAACATCGCGCCTTGGTTCTGTTCAACGCTGTAGGTTCATCCAGCGTAATTCTTTGGAAGGGCACCAATGCCTTTTCTTAGACCATTTTGTAAAATCGCCAGTTTATCCTCCTAAGAAATTTCTAAGGCGGCTTCGAATGCAACATTCTCTATTTAATCGTATTCAAATTGCGATAGAAGCTCATGAACCATATTTTCGTCCAAAGAAGAAATACTGCTAAAAAGCTCGGACATTCTTCCCTTCAAAAGATGACTGCCACACTTAGGATGCTCACTTATGGAGTATCAAGTGATTTTATGGATGAATATTTGAGAATTGCAAAAAACACTACAACACCGTGTTTGTAATATTTTGTTAATCGGTGATTTCAATTTATTCTAACAAGTACTTGAGGTCACTAAACAGCAATGACATTGTTAGACTGCTAGAGGTGAACACTAGACTTGGATTTCCAGGGATGTTAGGGAGCATCGATTGCATGCATTGGAAATGGAAGAATTGTCCAAGAGCATGAGCAGATATGTTTTCTGGTCATATTCATGAAACAACAATTATTTTGGAAGCCGTGGCGTCATACGATCTTTGGATATGGCATACATTTTTTGGGTTGCCAGGGTCTCATAATGATATCAACGTATTAGAACATTCTTCTTTATTTACCGAGCTCGCTGGAGAGCGTACCCCTCCGGTAACTACTCAATCAACAATAATGACTACACAATAAGATATTATCTCGCAGATGGTATATATCCATCATGGTCAGCATTTGTAAAAACAATTCATACTCCGCAAGGAAATAGAGAAAACACTTTGCAAAAACTAAAAAGTCAGCAAGGAAAGATGTAGAACATGTATTTGGGGTGCTTCAAGCACGATTTGCAATTGTGCGAGGACCTACGCGTTCTTTCGATCATGAAATACTTAAAAACATCATGATAGCGTGCATAACATGATTGTTGAAGATGAGCAACATCTATACCTTGTAGCAGATGATTTTGTTTACGATCAAATCGATGAGTCTCTACGAACCAATGCCACACACTGTGAATCAACAACTTACAGACTTCATTGAACATCATCATCGCATTTGAGACAGAGGGACTCGCTCTCAGCAGCAATCTGACATCATCAAGCATTTATGGCAAATACATAGTCAATCATAATTTTAAATTTCATATTATCGCATTATGTTATGTTACTCTTCATTGTAATATTGCTAGGGGCAAGTAGTGACTGGGTGTTTCCCATGGACACTCTTCTAAGCATTTAGATTTTCCTATAGTTTGACTTTGTGATGTGATGTCATTTCCACCATAGTTTGTCTCTGTTGATTCTAGTCGGCTAATCATACTCAACTGCTAGCAACTGGTCCCATCCTTGCATACTCATCTCTAGATTTCAAATAAGTCAGCGGCTGGATTTTGCACTTTCCAAGCAACCCTTTTTTATGCCCAAATTATTCTAAGAATTCAATCAGGACATAGCTTTTAGTCTCAAAACAAGCTTAGGAGAGGGATTCAGATGATTTGGTTGGGAGCAAAGTTTTGGGTGACCTGGTAATTTAAACATTTTATCTTAATTCAAGGCAAAGCAGTAAGAAATACCATAAACTAAAATTAACTGTACATGCTACCAACCAAATAAGCAACAAACGATCATAAAGAATGAGTCTATCAAGCACGATACCCCAAACGATCGTGGTGCATGTTAAGAATATTCAATATATGACTATAAGAAAACTATATCTCTCCACCCACCATAAACAAATAGTATAAAAAGAAAGAATGAGTTATAAAACAGACAATAGAGACCATCCGAACTGTCATAATAGGCTGATATCGATATAAGAAACTTGTATCTCTCCACCCACTGGAAACACCAAGTAAAAAGAACTAACAGAGTAGCAACCGAATGTCTTCCTGGTGCTTAAACTACCAAAATTTCAGATGTAGCCAAATCAAAACAAATGGCACCCACAATTTGATGTGGAACCAAAAGAAAATGACAACAACAAAGAAATAAAAACCGAAATAAGCCAACAATATAGCAAATAAATGTTCAAGAAGCTGCAGATTCAAATCAAAATACAATTTTGGATGAAACAAAAACACAAAGCTACTAGCAGCAGCAACCAAACCCATATCTCATGACCAAACCAATTTTGGATGAAATCAAAACACAAAGCTACTGGCAAGTTAACATCTTTCACTAACCAAACCCAGATCTATCTATGAAAATCAAGGAAAAGATACAGCCCAAAAAATACATCTTTCACTAACTAACCAAACTAACTATTGGACCATGTTTCACAAACTAACTATTTAGTCCACAAAATAGACTTTTAACAAAATACAGCCTACACAATATATCAAACACGTAAAAATATTTAGTCAATCTCAAATGGGAATGACCGTATGTTTTTCAATGATTTCCATTTGACGTGAACGAAAATATGATTTTTTTCATTGGAGACATGTTGCTTGTATCTATACTCATAATTTCCCTGTCCTCTCTCGATTGCTCCATCTCAAGCCTTTTCTTATTAAGAAGATTAGCCTTTTGTTCCTTTACCTCTCTCGATTGCTCCATTTCAAGCCTTTTTTTACTAAGATCAGCCTCTTTTTCCCTTTCCTCTCTCGATTGCTCAAACACAAGCCTTTCTTTTGTAAGACGAATATACTCTTGACGTTCTTCAATTCTCTGATCATGAGATTTCTTCTTTTCTTCCTTCATATCATTAACTACCTCCGCAAGAATTCGCAAACATATGGTATTGCCTCCTTCGTGTTCTCTCTCTCTTTTTGGGCCTTCTTGCCAATTAGCCTCTCCAAGTCTACAACCACTGATGGAGACCCATTGGCGTCCCATAAATGTATCGAATCTAGAGTATAAGAAGGTTCTTGTGCAAGTGATTTTCTTTTCTTTTTTTTGACTCCTTCAACCACAATTCGTTTCCATTTTGGATGAAATCTCAATGTATTCCAACAATGTTCAAAATTAAATGAGTCACCGTGGATGTTGTGATACATCACCTTCGCTTCCTCAATCTGAAAAATTAACAAAGATTTAATAATTAAAATATTCATACTAATTAATCATTGGCTCGTTGACTTTTAAGGTATAACAATCCATTCATACCTTGTCTTGTTCGGTAACACCACTTGGATGCCTTGCTTTGATTTGAGCTAAGCATCCACAAAACTTGTTGGTGGCAACTTGGATCGTTGACCACCAATTCGTTAGAGAGTTCACGGAGCGTTCACAAAAGTTAGGCTCCTTATGTTCATCATACTCCGCATGAACTCTCATCCAAAATTTTGAGGCTTTTTGATTGATACCATGAATTGCATCCATACTAGTAGTGAGCCCAACCGATACTAGTACATTGTCTTCTTCTACACCAAAGTTTCCTTTCCATTGAGTTTTTTTAGTAGTGAATTCCGTTTGAGGTTAAAGTTGAGTGTCTTGGGAATCAATGTTCTCCTGAAAAGAAGCCGGCATATATGCATTGTAACCATGATCTCCCTCATTGTAACCATCTACAAATTGTCATTAAAATCCACTACAATCTAGAAATCTCCATATTGTAGCAACATAAGCAATAAGTGATATAGGCATACTTCAGCAGACACAAGTAGTTTTTAAGGCTTTTAGCAAAAGAAGAACTATAATAGCAATTTGATTTCTCTTTATTTTACCCATGGATGGTATGGATATTTTAGTCACACTATTGGAGCAATAGTGATTTGATTTCTCTTTATTTTACTTTGGAGGAGCTTTTATAAACATCTCTCTGGGTGAGCTCTTTTGCCTTTCTGCTACTACACCGAGAAAATATAAGATGGAGGAAATGTCTTCTTGTCTGATTTGGGATTTTTTATTTTTATTTTATTTTATTTTAGTGTGAAAAAGTCAAAAAGTTTGCAAACCCAGTGGAATCGATTAGGCCTTTTTTGCATGTATCAATCATCTCTATATAATTTTGGATAATTTCTTTTTGTCAATAAATGAAACAGATACTACTCAAAAATCCATTCTGATTGTGTAACTATTGCTACTAATATAATTCTGGAAATCCATTTTTAGTCTCAAGACACAGTGGTATATGTGTTTAGATATTTTTGTTGTAATTGGTAATTTTGAGACTAAAAATAAATAAGATTTGCATAGGTAGAACTTGATAGGTAGTCTGTTTTAGGTTTCAGTTTTATGAGTAGCCTGTAAACATGATAGGTAGCACTTACATTAAAACTACTATATATTTCACTTGTAATGTTTTATTGTCCTTTCACTACATCACTTGTAATGTTTCATAGTCTCAAGACACAATCCATATACGCCAGCTTCTTTTCATGAGAACATTGATTCCCAAGACACTCAACTCCAACCTCAAACGGAATTCACTACTAAAAAAACTCAACAGAAAGGAAACTTTGGTGTAGAAGAAAACAACGTACTAGTATCGGCTTGGCTCACTACTAGTATGGATGCAATTTATGGTATCGATCAAAAAGCCTCAAAATTTTGGATGAGAGTTCATGCGGAGTATGATGAACATAAGAAGCCTAACTTTTGTGAACGTTCTGTAAACTCTTTAACGAATCGGTGGTCAACGATCCAAGTTGCCACCAACAAGTTTTGTGGATGCTTAGCTCAAATCGAAGCAAGGCATCCAAGTGTTGTTACCGAACAAGACAAGGTATAAATGGATTGTTATACCTTAAAGCCAATGATTAATTAGTATGAATATTTTAATAATTGAATCTTTGTCAATTTTTCAGATTGAGGAAGCGAAGGTGATGTATCACAGCATCCATGGTGGCTCATTTAATTTTGAATATTGTTGGAATACATTGAGATTTCATCCAAAATGGAAACGAATTGTGGTTGAAGGAGTCAAAAAAAAGAAAAGAAAATCACTTGCACAAGAATTTATACTCTAGATTCGATACATTTAGGGGACGCCAATGGGTCTCCATCAATGGTTGTAGACTTGGAGAGGCTAATTGGCAAGAAGGCCCAAAAAGAGAGAGAGAACACGAAGGAGGCAAGACCATATGTTTGCGAATTCTTGTGGAGGTAGTTAATGATATGAAGGAAGAAAAGAAGAAATCTCATGATCAGAGAATTGAAGAACGTCAAGAGTATATTCGTCTTACAAAAGAAAGGCTTGTGTTTGAGCAATCGAGAGAAGAAAGGGAAAAAGAGGCTGATCTTAGTAAAAAAAAGGCTTGAGATGGAGCAATCGAGAGAGGACAGGGAAATTATGAGTATGAATACAAGCAACATGTCTCCAATGAAAAAAATCATATTTTCGTTCACGTCAAATGGAAATCATTGAAAAACATACGGTCATTCCCATTTGAGATTGACTAAATATTTTTACATGTGTTTAATGTATTTTGTAGGCTGTATTTTGTTGAAAGTCTATTTTGTGGACTAAATAGTTAGTTTGTGAACATGGTCCAATAGTTAGTTTGATTAGTTAGTGAAAGATGTATTTTTTGGGCTGTATCTTTTCCTTGATTTTCATAGACAGATCTGGGTGTAGTTAGTGAAAGATGTTAACTTGCCAGTAGCTTTGTGTTTTGGTTTCATCCAAAATTGGTTTGGTCAAGAGATCTGGGTTTGGTTGCTGCTACCAGTAGCTGTGTTTTAGTTTGAATCTGCAGCTTGTTGAACAATTATTTGCTATATTGTTGGCTTATTTCGGTTTTTATTTCTTTGTTGTTGTCATTTGCTTCTGGTTCCACATAAGTTGTGGGTGCCATTTGTTTTGATTTGGCTACATCTGAAATTTTGGTAGTTTGAGCACCAGGTTGACATTCGGTTGCTACTTTGTCAGTTCTTTTTACTAGTTGTTTCCGGTGGGTGGAGAGATACAAGTTTCTTATATCGATATCAGCCTATTATGTCAATTCGGATGGTCTATACTGTCTGTTTTATAACTCATTCTTTCTTTTTATACTATTTGTTTCTGGTGGGTGGAGAGATACAGTTTTCTTAACATGTACCACGATCGTTTGGGGTTTGGAGCATGATAGACTCATTCTCCACGATCGTTTGTTGCTTATTTGGTTGGTAGCATGTTCAGTTAATTTTAGTTTATAGTATTTCTTACTACTTTGCCTTGAATTAAGATAAAATGTTTAAATTACCAGGTGACCCAAAACTTTGCTCCCAACCAAAACATCTGAATGCATCTCTTAAGCTTGTTTTGCCATAAATGCTCGATGAGGTCAGATTGCAACTGAGAATGAGTCCCTTTGTCTCTAATGCGATGATGATGTTCAATGAAGTCCATAAGTTGTTGATTCGCAGCGTGTGGCATTGGTTCGTAGAGACTCTCATCGATTTGATCGTAAACAAAATCATCTGCTCCAAGGTATAGATGTCACTCATCTTCAACAATCATGTTATGCAATATTATGCATGCTATCATGATGTTTTTAAGCATTTCATTGTCGAAAAAATGCGCAGGCCCTCGCACTATTGCAAATCGTGCTTGAAGCACCCCAAATACACGTTCTACATCTTTCCTAGCTTACTTTTGAGTTTTTGCAAAATGTTTTCTCTTATTTCCTTGCGGAGCATGAATGTTTTTACAAATGCTGACCATGATGGATATACACCATCAGCAAGATAATATCCTATTGTGTAGTCATTACCGTTGATTAAGTAGTTCACCGGAGGGGCACGCCCTTAGCGTGCTCGTTAAATAAAGAAGAATGTTCTAACACGTTGATATCATTATGAGACCTTGGCAACCCAAAAAATGTGTGCCATATCCAAAGATCGTATGACGCCACGGCTTCCAAAATAATTGTTGGTTCATGAATATGACCACAAAACATACCTACCCATGGTCTTGGACAATTCTTCCATTTCCAATGCATGCAATCAATGCTCCCCAACATCCCTGGAAATCCACGTCTTGCGTTCACCTCTAGCAGTCTAGCAATGTCATTGTTGTTGAGTGACATCAAGTACTTATTAGAATAAATTGAAATCACTGATTAACAAAATATTGCAAACATTGTGTTGCAGTGTTTTCTGCAATCCTCAAATATTCATCTATAAAATCACATGATACTCCGTAAGCGAGCATCCTACGTGTAGCAGTCATCTTTTGAAGGAAAGAATGTCCGAGCATTTTAGCATCATCTCTTCTTTGGACGAAATATGGTTAATGAGCTTCTATCGTAATTTGAATACGATTAAATAGAGAACGTTGCATTCGAAGCCTCCTCCGAAATTTCTTAGCAGAATAGACTGGCGATTCTGCAAAATAGTCTAAGAAAAGGCGTTGATGCCCTTCCAAAGAATTACGATGGATGAACCTAAGGCATTGAACAGAAACAAGGCACAATGTTGAGCCTCTTTCATCACGCAACCGTTCTTCTTCAACAAAAAAGCTAAAACAATATCCAACTCGTCATCGGAGGATGAAGAGTCAAAAATTGTAAAACAATAATCCATAAAGAGTGTAGAAAAAGAAAAGCTTAGAGAATTGTGAAAAAGAAGCTTGTGTTTTTTGTGTGAAACTTTACAATAACTTGGATAATTTATAGTTAAATTAAGTCATTGAAAAAGGAATATTCTCATAATATCCCTTATAATAATATGAGCATATTCTGTTTCAATTCTCCAAAAAAAAAGAATATTCTCGTAATATACTTGAGAATATTATGTGAATATTCTATTTCAATGCTCAAAAAGGAATATTCTCATAATATGCATGAGAATATTACGAGTATATTCTACTACAATTCTCAACAAAAATATATTCTCATAAATATGTTTGATATTGGTATAAGGATATTATATTTATACTTATTATTGGCAAATACAATTGTTAAAAATATGAACGTTAGAAAAATGACTGTTAGAAAAATGGTCATTTGAGAAAAAATGACCATTTTAACAAATATGACCGTTTGGAAAAAAAAAAAAAAAAAAAAAAAAAAGGATAGTAAAAAAATACGATAATGAAAAAAAGTAATAAAAAATAATAAAGAAAGCATATCTAGATAATATAGAGTTAAGAATAGATAATCGGATGTATGGTGCATTTTAAAACCCATTAGCTAAACTAGATAAAGTGGGTTTTAGTTAACTATTTTACATAAAAATTTGCATAAACCATTGGGAGTGCTCTAGCCCATTGGGAATGCTCTAATAGTTCTTTGTTTTGGGCATAGTAGTCAAATCTCATTAACTCCCAAGTTTTATAAGGGTTAAATATTAGTTGCATACGTACATATGAATGTACGTATACCTAAACCCTAAACCATAAATGGTTTGGGCATGAACCTTTTATGAGGCCTATGTGATGCCAAGGAAACCCTAACTGTGGCACTTAGTGGGCCGGGTTGTTGGGAATTTGTTGGGTCGGTCTATTGGTTTTGGGTTCGGCCATAATCTTAAAGGCTTTCATTTGGGCCAGTTCATACCTAAACCCAAATCTAAGGAGACGATGGAGGTCTTTGAGGCTACAGGTCCTGTTTCGGATCCTAAAGTGGGTTCCGTGTCTGGGAAAGATTTTCAACGGTCAGAGACGATGTCGGCGATGGCCCAAGGTGGTCTTCATCTACCGGAGTCGATTTCAATTGTTCTAACCAGGTCAGAGAAGGCTGAAGTGGTTGATGCTTCTCCGGTGTGTTATTTCGGTAGGTTTGCTTTGTCCTCGTCAGCTTCTGGGGGCCTTGCAGATCTAGCGGTCGAGTCTGGCCTGTGTTGACAGGTCCTGGGTAGATCGGTTCGACAAGGGTTTCTCTTACATCTCCTTCATCTGGTCAATCTCCTTCACCGGCAGGTTTGGGGTGCTCTATCCCGTCTTCCTTTGTGCACACGTCTTCCTTCTCGAAGGTGATGTCTCTGACGTCCTTGGGTGGTTGTATTTCGGCCAGAGGGGTCTGGTCCTTCGACGGCGGTCATGGACTACCCGCTGGGTGTTGCTCCGTCGTTTTATGTGTTTTCTCGTGATGGTACAACGTCCTCCTTGTTCGGCGCCTCTTTTTCTTCGGTGATTGTGGTTGATAATGAAGTCACTGGTTCTTAGGGGTTTTTTCCGATGCCAGACTTTTCTGGAGCTTGGCTAGTCACCTGTGGTGCCAATTCTTCAGGGGCGGCTAATTTGGGTGAGATGCTCTGCTTTTCTCGTCCGATGATGTCGAAGTGTGGGGCTCCCATCTACCCTCGAAGTCTAAGTTAGTTTTGAGATACCACTGAAGATCGAAGGTAGGCAGAGGAGCTCAAGTGGACGCTTCTTTGTTGGCCGAAGCTGTGGCGGCATTTAGTGCTCCAATGGTTCCATTTTTGGGTGGCCCTTCTCAGCTTTTGGTCGGGTCAGTGGTCCAGAGTCCATCGGTTGCCCAACCCTCATTTTGTGGCGTTGGGTCTACTCTTCTTTCTCCGTTCAGCGTGGGTGGGTTCCCTCTCTCATCTCAATGGTATAGTGGTCTTATGGGTGATCAATTGCTGGGTTTTTTGCTACTGCCGCCTAGGCCGTTGCTCTCCTTGGTTATTAGGTGCTCCCCTCAATTTTTGCTTGGGATTTCTTGGAGGGAGCAGCAATCTCCTCGTGTCTTCAAGGTGGGCGTATATTCGAAGGGGAACGATCTTGAGGGAGAGGTTACTAGTTACCCCGGGGTAGTGCAAGTGGCAAGGTCATGTTATCGCACTATGGGGGTCTCCTATAGGGGGAATGAGAAGGGTTTTTTGGACTTTTTTGCTCTAATTGATGAAGGGCAGCACCAAAAGGTCTCTGTCTCTACTTCTAAACCTAAAGGATATAAAGAGATCAAAAATTTAGAATGTTCGATCAACTTCGATGCTAGGGGAGTTGGTTCTAGCCAGGAAAAAGGCAAGAGAGCTCATGCGGTTGTAATGTAGCCTAGGTGTCTTTGCGAGCATTGGATATCTGTAGTGGGGTTTTTGGGGGGATTTCTATCTTCGGGTTTTTGAGGGTGTTTTCCTTTGTTTTTTGTTTTCTTTCTATTTTGGTGTCCTTTTTGTATACTCCATGTATGCTTAAGGGCACCTGACGCTTTTTAATGCTATTTCTTTATTGCCTATCAAAAAAAGATCTTGGCTAGACGATATTTTCTTCTTCTTCATATGCCTCTTTTTAATTTCCCAGACACATCGCAGTTCTGCTAGGGTCAAGGCTGCCGCTCAGCCCCTAAGACGGATCAAAGAAGAGTGGGGAACCTCTCGCTAGTGTTTGGAATTCGTCCAATCAATAATTGATCAAATTCCAGACCCAGTTTGTGGTGGGTTTCTTAGGAACGGGTGATTTGCAGGGAAGAATAACAAGGAAAAATGAGGAAATGCAGTAGAAATTCAATAGAAAGATAATAGAGCACTTGGAGAGGCCCTGAACTCTCAAGGTACGCTTACAATCAATATCTCAATTCTTCTCTTCCTCTTACTCGATCATTCTATATATAAGCCATTCGGTTGGAATCAATCCAACAGAATGATGCTCATTCTCTCTCCTCTAACGGCTAGAAATAACAAGAAAATGGAATCTAGGATAAAAAGGTAAATGACAAATAACTTCTAGAACCTCCGAGAATCATCCTTCCTATGAGTCACCAGCTGACTCATACACTCTGTAGTTCTTCCGGTTATTCCCTGGCCATATCCGAATAAGACAAATGGACCCATAACAGGGCCTCCCCCATCAAAGCACCTTGCCCACAAGGTGCGGAAACTGAGATTGCAAAGTCCACAGCAACTCCCATGAGTCATTTTCTGAAGTAGCCCCCTTCCACCTAATCAGGACCTCGGTCACAGCACGGCCATGTTTTTTGATTAAACGGCGGTCAACAATATGATCTGGTTCTGGGCATAGTTCTCCCGCAGCATCTACTGGAGGTAAAGTGGAAATAGGAGAAGAAGATTGCCCTAATTTCTTCTTCAAACAAGAAACATGGAAGACAGGATGGATCCTAGCTTCAGCTGGAAGGGCAAGCTTGTAGGCAACAGAGCCAATCCGGGAGATAATCTGAAATGGACCGTAAAAACGTGGAGAGAGCTTCAAATTCTTACGTAAAGCCAAAGATTTTTGGCGATAGGGTTGCAACCTGAGATAAACCCAATCCCCTTCTGCAAAAACACGCTCAGTGCGATGTCTATCCGCCTGTGTCTTCATACGGTTTTGAGCCAATTGTAAATGTTCCTTGAGGAGGGAAATGGTGGTGGTGCGATCCCTCAACTGGGAATCAACAGCCATATTAGCCGCCGTGCCTGGGACGTAGGATAAGAGGGTCGGTGGAGGGTAGCCATATAGAGCTTCAAACGGAGTAAAACCTGTAGCAGAGTGGTGGTTAGTGTTGTACCACCATTCTGCCAAAGGTAACCAGTCACTCCATGTTTTAGGTTTAGTGCTGGCATAGCAGCGCAAATAAGTCTCAAGGCATTTGTTGAGGGCTTCAGTCTGCCCATCAGACTGCGGGTGATATGCCGAACTAAAAGCAAGAGAAATGCCTTGGAGATGGAAGAGTTCTTTCCAAAAAATGCTGGTGAAAACAGGATCCCGATCAGATACAATTGTGGATGGCAACCCATGCAACTTCAGGATGTTAGCCATGAAGACCTGAGCAACTGTCGAAGCAGTGTATGGGTGAGCCAAAGGCACGAAGTGACCGTACTTCGTAAGGCGATCCACGACGACAAAGATAACCGAGAATCCCTTGGACACCGGAAGGCCATCAATGAAGTCCATTGATATAGCAGACCAAACTCGGTTAGGGACTGGCAAGGGCTGCAAAAGACCAGGAGAAGCCACGGATTCACTCTTGTTAGCTTGACAGATAGGGCACTCGCGAACAAAAAGCTTAATATCCTTGCGCATATTAGGCCAATAGAAATTGGCCTTGGCCCTGTGGACTGTGTTGTGGTACCCCGAATGGCCGGCAGCGGGGTTGGAATGAATGAATTCCAAAACCTGATGCTGGAATGGCGAATTCTTAACAAGCCATAAGCGACCCTTGCGAATAATCAACCCTTGCTGGAGGGTAAATCCCTTAGGAGAAGAATCGCCATGCTGAAGGGAATGCAGTAAGGTAGTTGTATAAGGGTCAGCCTTGTAGGAAGACTTTAAATCGGTAATCCATTCTGGGGTAGGAAAGGAGATGAGGGAAATTGAAGCCTCCTCATGCAGAATAGGCGGATCATTCAGCCTAGACAAGGCATCTGCCACACGGTTTTCACAACCCGGCTTATATTCGATTAGAAAATCGTAACCAAGTAACTTTGACAACCAACGTTGTTGAGAAGGGGTCCCCATTTTCTGCTCAAGTAAAAATTTTAAGGCTTGATGGTCCGTTCGAACCTTGAAGGTTTGTCCCAACAAATAGGGACGCCAATGCTGCACTGCTGTGACTAAAGAGAGAAGCTCTTTCTCATAAGTTGATAAGAGCAAGGCACGGCCTTTTAAGGCTTTGCTAAGAAACGCAATGGGTTGCTGGCTTTGCATCAAAACAGCACCAAGGCCGGAACCGCTGGCGTCGCATTCAATGACAAATGGCTGATTGAAATCAGGGAGACGGAGCACTGGAGGATGAAGCATAGCCTGTTTAAGGGACTGAAAAGCTGTTGTAGCTGATGGCGTCCAGTGAAAAGCATTCTTCTTCAAAAGGGAAGTTAATGGTGCTGCGACACTGCCATAATTCCGGATGAATTTCCGGTAATACCCAGTAAGCCCGAGAAAGCCCCGTAACGACTTGACATTTTGGGGAAGAGGCCAAGTAGCCATGGCCTCTAATTTGGAAGGATCAGCACGGACCCCCTGCTGGGAAATCAAATGGCCCAAGTAATCAACCTCGTCCACGGCAAAACGACATTTAGAGAGTTTTGCAAACAGTTTATGGTGCTCCAATACTTCCAAAACAGTCTGTAAGTGCAACAAATGATCGGCAAATGACTTGCTATAAATAAGGATGTCGTCAAAAAATACCAAGACGAAGCGTCGAAGATATGGCTTAAAAACATCGTTCATGAGGGCCTGAAATGTAGAAGGTGCGTTTGTAAGCCCGAAGGGCATTACGAGGAATTCGTAATGACCTTCATGAGTGCGGAAGGCTGTCTTGGGAATGTCCTCTGTACGCATCCGAATCTGGTGGTAGCCAGAACGAAGATCCAGTTTGGAAAAAATGACTGCACCGTGGAGCTCATCCAGCAGCTCATCAATGACCGGTATAGGATATTTATCTTTGATCGTCTCCTGATTAAGAGCGCGATAATCAACGCATAATCTCCAGCTGCCATCTGCCTTCCGGACCAAAAGAACAGGGGCTGAAAAAGGGCTTTGGCTTGGACGAATTACTCCTGAATGCAAGAGGTCATGGATAAGTTTTTCAATCTCAGTTTTTTGGAAGTAGGGATATCGGTATGGGCGGACACTGATGGGTTGGGAGTGTTTGAGGTTGATTTGATGATCAAAACCACGAGAAGGGGGAAGGCCAGTAGGTTCGGTAAAAACAGGGGCAAAAGTGTGAAGAAGGGATTGAATGGCAGTAGGGAGAGGGGATTTAGTGGGAGGGGTTTCCAAGGCTACAAGTTTGAGAAAAAACCCTTTGTTGGCTGAGAGAGAAGGTTTAAGGAAGGAAGAGCCATCTTCGAAAGAAAACCCTTAGGTGTGAGACCATTAAGTTGGATGTGGATATCCAAAACTGTAAACTGCATGGTCATTAAGGAAAAATCCCAAAGGATTGGGCCCAAAGTGCGCAGCCAGTCAACTCCGAGGACCATGTCACACCCCCCAGAGCAATGAGGTAGAAGTTAGTGGAAAAAGAATAACCCTGAACTTTAAAAGTGACAGAATCTACCTTTCCCATACTTTGGACCGTAGTTCCATTGGCGATTTTGACACGTAATAAGGGAGTGGCTGTGAGCTGGAGCTGAACTTTGTGTAGAAAAACTGGATCGAGGAAATTATGGGTGCTGCCAGAATCTACCAAAATACTGACGTGATGATTCTGTAAAGTGCCCAATAACCTCATAGATTTAGCACCGAGGAAACCAGAAATGGCATTAAGAGATATCGCCGGTTCGTTGCATTCCACCACGTCAAATTCGGGAACCGGCTCCACCGCATCAGAGGAGTCATAGTAAACATCATCCCCCATATCTTCAGAAGGCATAGCCAAACCAGACAAGAGAAAGAGGCGGGGAGATTTGCACTTGTGGCCCGGAACCCAACGGTCATCACAATAGTAGCAAAGACCTTTCTCCCGCCGCTCCTTCATTTGGGCAGCTGTAATTTTTTGAATAGGCAGGCCTGCTGAGTTTTTGGCTGGAAGAGCTAGTTGAGAGGAGGAAGCAGTGAGTTGTGGAACTGGGGAGGACCAATGCTGCTGGCGAGGAAAGGGAAAAGAAGCAGCACGCAGTGGACGTTTGGAACTGATGATGTATTCTTCCTGTAATTTTGCAAGGCCAAAGGCTGCCACCAGACTCGTGGGATTCAACATCCGCACTGGGAGACGTATCTCGTCTTTCAGGCCACTAAGAAAACAACTAAGCCTGTTTTTGTCAGAAACCCCGCGCAACCGGTTAGACAGGGCTTCAAACTGAGTAGTATACTCAGCTACCGAGGCAGATTGCCGCAACCGCATCAAAGCTTCCATAGGGTCATCATATACCGGCCCAAAACGGACGAGGAGTGCTTGGACAAAGGCGTCCCAGGTCGGAAATTGCCCGGATTCCTCAGCATCCTGGAACCAAACCAGAGCCTCCCCCTCCATGTGAAAAGAGGCCATTCTGATTCGTTGGTACAGGGGCGTCTGGTAATAATCAAAAAATTGATTTACCTTATATGTCCAACCAGCTGGATTGACCCCATCAAACCGCGGAAAATCCAGCCGTAAGGGTCGGGGGTGGAAAAAACGATCGCCCTGGTGATGCTCCTGGTGCATATCGTCAAAACGAGCACGATGGTCCTCCGGCTGATTCCAACCAACGTTGTCAGCAACCCTACGTTCCTCACGATCCAAGCGGTGGTCCATGGGAGCCTCTAACCCATGTTGGCGAAGGTGCTCAGGCATAACAGGGATATGATGTGGAGGTGGGTCGGGTAAAAAAGGACGGTCTGGAAGTGGGCGAGGGGGGGCAGCAACCAAGGTACGGAGCATCTCAGATATACCAGCAAGTTCTTGCTGGAAGGCGAGCTGTTGCTGCTGAAAGGCTGTGTTGTGGGTGGCTTGTTGTTGTTGGAAGGTGGTAGTGGTATTCTGGGTTTGGAGGATAGCTTCCTGGCATTCCTTCACTGACTCGGAGAGTTGGAAGAAACGAGTACCTTCAGCCATGGAGAAGAAAAAAAAAAAAATTTAGGGAAGTGATGGGTAAGGGGACTGGCTCTGATACCAAATGTGGTGGGTTTCTTAGGAACGGGTGATTTGCAGGGAAGAATAACAAGGAAAAATGAGGAAATGCAGTAGAAATTCAATAGAAAGATAATAGAGCACTTGGAGAGGCCCTGAACTCTCAAGGTACGCTTACAATCAATATCTCAATTCTTCTCTTCCTCTTACTCGATCATTCTATATATAAGCCATTCGGTTGGAATCAATCCAACAGAATGATGCTCATTCTCTCTCCTCTAACGGCTAGAAATAACAAGAAAATGGAATCTAGGATAAAAAGGTAAATGACAAATAACTTCTAGAACCTCCGAGAATCATCCTTCCTATGAGTCACCAGCTGACTCATACACTCTGTAGTTCTTCCGGTTATTCCCTGGCCATATCCGAATAAGACAAATGGACCCATAACACAGTTTTGCTTTAATTCTCTCTGTCCAAAACAATAAAACCCTACCATTCTTTAGTTAAATAGCACACAAACAACTCCAAAAGCGAAAACACTGTTCTCGGGTTACTGATAACAGCCCAGAACAGCAACCCAAAGCTTGAGTTTTCCTCCTTGTTTTGCCTCCAAACCAACCTCTTTCCTTTGTCTACTAGAAATCCGAAATTCCCCAAACTTTTACCTACCTTTACCACCATAAAACCTTAATCCCTTACTAAATCCTACAAACAATTGCTGTCCTGAAAATCTAGCAACTTTCCTTCCTATTTCCAGCCCCTTAAAACCCTTCAGAATTCAATCTTCCCTAGCCTGGTCTGAAGCAAAAACCTCTACTTGCTTATCCCATCCAATGAAAGTTTAAAGACTCATTCCTGAAGCTTTACCTAAATTAAGCAAAGACGAACGTCCCTGTGCTGCTGTCCTCCATTAGATTTGGTGTCCAAGCCCTTTGTCCTATATCATAAGGTTAAAGATGATCTAAACAATACATACAATAACTCTGAACTAACCATAAGTTGCATTGATATTTATTTGGCACACTAAGTGATTGTTCTAATTGTTTTTTTACAGGTAGACAGAACTCATACACCACTACGGGATTGAAACCTGTATATCTATAAATAAATAGCTATTCTGCAATGCCAACTTCAGCTGTTGTACCTCTAATTCTTTAGCATGTAAAATTAAACTTAATATTCCATAAGAATACTAACAGTAAGTACTGACTCGCATACCTTAGTTGGTTCCTGACCTCCTCTTATATCCTGCAAAAGTATTTAAACTGTCAAACTTCTTTAAAGATGGTAATACTAAATAAAATAATGGAAAAATATCAAATTCATATCCTGTGCTTTCACTTAATATGAAAAAACTCGTTAAGTTTTCAATTTTATCAAATAAATCCTACAAATGAAGAATTTATTAAAGAGATCATTCCAATCATACAGTCAATTTTCCTCATAGAATACTTGTAAAATACAAATTATACCCCTAAAGGAAAAAAAATTGCCAAAAAAATCCCTCTACGGCCATTCATGGCCATGAAGGTGGGCCTCCATGGCCATGGAGGTGTTCATGGCTGTGAACACCTCCAAAGCATGGAGGTTGGACCTCCATGCATGGACCATGGAGGCATGCATCTCTATGGACTCATGACGGAGCTCCATGGAAGACCCCCACAGCCATGGAACAGGTGTGGTGGTCCAAAGGTTGGACCTCCATGGCCTTGAAGATATGGAGGAGCATGGGGACCTCCCTAAGACCATGGATGGCCATGGAGAGATTATTATTTTTATTTTTTTTCCTGTTTTTGTTTTTTAGTAATTGTATTTCATAATTGGGGCTATAATTGTATTTCATAATTATTCTGTTAAAAAAATTACGGAAGGATCTATTTGATAAATTCTTCATCTAGAGGGATCCATTCAATAAAATTGAAAACTTAGTGAGCTTTTTTATAATAAGTGAAAGCATAGGATTATGGTTTTGATATTTTCCCTAAAATAATTTTTTTTTTATAAGTAATTGCAATTATATAAAAAAAACGCAAAGGGGCGCAACCCTTATACACGGGAAGTATACAAGAGAACCCTTAACAGGGACGAACAGAGAATAAATTTAAAATTCTACATAAGTAAAAGCACTCAAACTAAGATGGGGGCGCTATCCAAAAATATAAAGTATTGAGCAACCGCTTCCGTGGAGTAGAGGATGTCGAAAGGCTGGCTAATCTTCTTGGATGTCGGGTTGCTTCTTTGCCTATGACTTATTTGAGTTTGCCGTTGGGTGTTTCTTATAAGTCCACCTCTATTTGGAATGGTGTTATTGAGAAAATGGAAAGGAGGTTGGCAGGTTGGAAGCGGATGTATTTGTCGAAGGGTGCCCGGTTGACTCTTATTAATAGTACGCTCTCCAACATCCCCACGTATTATTTATCATTGTTTCCTATTCCAGTGAGGGTGGCTAATCGTCTTGATAAAATTCGAAAGGATTTTCTTTGGGGTGGCATTGGTGACGAGACCAAATTTCATCTAGTTAATTGGAACAAGATTTGCACACCTTTGCATACAGGTGGGTTGGGAGTTCACAATTTCATCCAGTTCAATCGAGCTCTTTTGGGTAAGTGGTTGTGGAGATATGGTAGGGAGAGAGAGAGGCTTAATGGCGTTTGGTGATTGATGCCAAATTTGAGAGTTTAAAGGGGGGTGGTGTTCGAAAGAGGCTTCGGGTTCATTTGGAGTAGGTGTATGGAAACATATAAGGAGGGGGTGGGAGGAATTTCGTAATTTTGTTCGTTTACTAGCTAAGATATGTGTCTATGTATAATGCCACGCTTCCATGCATGTGTGCGTGTGTGTGTGTTCACCATCAATTAACAATAGCTTATCATAGATTGCAAACATATATAATAAAGAATCATTGAGCAGAAAAAAATGTATTTAAACAGAATATCATATAAAGATGATCCAGCTCCTTCCTTATAGGTCTAACATAGCTTCAAATAGAGGGGAAACCATTAGGTTTACAATTGATTGTTCCCTTCTAAAATACCCAGTTATCTCTATGATGCTCCCCAGCTCAAGTAACTAAACATATTAACCGGTGTCCACTACATCATAAGTGCCTAACTCTCTTAGACTCCTTTTGGATCTTGGAGAGGCCAGATAGAAAAGAGATGGAAATTGCTAAGTTGCTTAAGAAATGAGGTTTTTATTTTTAAAAAAATTTATACTTATCCTTTATTTCTTTGAGCTTTCCACAATCCAAACAAAGGGTTAGATCCCAGATGATGAAAGTAATTTTGCATCAAAGAAATCTAAGCAGGGTTCAACACATACACGGGTAGCATGTCCACACACAGACATGAAAGTTTGTGTTACATAAAAAGATGCAGAAGATGTGGAGAGTGGAGAAAGACACTAAATTACAAGCAAAAAAATAATTATGATCTAATCTTGAGCTAGAGAAAAAAAAAAAAAAAAAAAAAAAAAAAGCCTAGAATAATAATGGGCTTCCCCACAAACTCATCATTGAGGCCAGATCATAATACAAGAAGAAGCCTCATATTTATAAGGGAAAACAAAAATAGTTATAAATCTTGAGGGAGGGAAATGAGAAAAAATGGAAGAATCTGAAACTTCGTTCTTTCCAAGCACCAGCAACATTTTCCCCCCTTTTTCTACACAAAGCTGAGTACAAAGAAGAGACAAAACCCTTCACCATAACAAGGAGATCAAACCAAGGCTCACTCGAGCATGGCGAAAATCCCAATATACACATTAGCAATTATAACCAAAGGAGCTCCACAAAGTTGAGGCTAAAATGAAAAGGAACACAGATCTTCCGATCCGAAGTTGCCACAGCACCCACCAACGACCCAGACGGTGACTCTAGGACCACCACCATCTTACTCAACTCACCCGCAAATCGCCTCCAACCCCGTCCATCTCGACCCTCAAGGAGCCAAATAGACCCTTTCTGGCCACCAACTGCGAAAGAGGACACCTCAAGAAACCTACCTACCTGATTTCCCCCTCTTCGAACAATCACCAGCTTCGACTCCTCACGAAAAGACTTCACAAAATCCATAATACCTGGCGACTTCAGCGCCTCCTTCACAGTGTCCACCAACCAAGCAGAACACAACGAGCCCAAAACCACCACCCCTAAAAAAGACTTCCTTTTTTCCTCCAAACGCAGAATTGAAAAACCCAACTTCACCGAAAAAAGGAACTCTTTAGCTTCCACGACAAATCTACGCTCCATGACAAGCCTTGAAACGTCAAGCTCCGAAAAACTGCATCACAGAGTACGAACAAGAGGAAACAAAACGGGGAAAGAAACAGCCTACCTAAACGGAGAAAGAAAAAGAAGGAAGAAATGGCGATCTAAGGATGGAAGCTAGCGGGACGCGCCAGCATGCGCCACCGCTAGCAGACGGAGAGAGAGAGAGAGAATATTGCCCATATATCATTCGCACTTTGCCCTTATATCATATATCATTCATGCTTTTAGGAACTTTGGTTCTTTCTTTTGGTCAACTTAATTGATCCTAAGCTTTTCAAGGAAAACACGAAGACGTGGGTTTTCTCACGCGGGGGTTTCTAGAGCCGAGCTCGTCCTCTCTTCCACAAGCAGATTGTGGTTTCTCAGGCGGGGGTTGTTCTAGTCGAGCTCGCCCTCTCAATTCTGCGGGTGGTCTCCAGGCTATCTCTCCTTTGGAATTGTCTTTGGTTTGCTCTTCGATTTTCAGGGATAAGGGGGATAAAACTGTGGCTTTCCTCTCTGCCCTTGATGAGGATCATAGGCGGTGGGATAAGATTGAGGATTGTGAGCTTTAGGGGCTTAGGGTTGGGCTTGTTTGTGGGTTGTTCCTTGTCGGGTCGATGGTGAGACTGTTGCTTCTTGTATACTCCGTTTGTACCAGGGGCGCCTTACGCTGTTTTTTTTAATAAAATTGCAATTACTTATCAAAAAAAAAAAGGCAATGAGATGATTTATTTAAACACCAAATTATCCTACTACGAAAAGGTTACATGCTTGTGAACAGCAAATGGATGAAAATTTGACAACATAGGAACTCTATGAATGATGCCCAATCTTATTTGCTTTATACATGTCACACTACATCTGTGATGAATAGCTAAGGAATGTCAAAGCAAAGCCTTGTTTAACACCTAAGCCAATCATTAAATCATTCTGCTAAATTAAGGTCGAAATGCGATGGAGATGCTGCAAGTACTAGCCAAAGAGCACTATAATATTATCCTTGCCTTATGTCTAACTATTACTGAAATATAGGTTTCTTTGTTCATTTTTTTTAATAAGTGTAATATCATAAAAGTGCAAAGCGCAACCAAGTACACAGAGAGTATACAAGAGAAGCATATAAGAAGAAAAAGAAAAAATAACAAGGAAATCATTAAAGCTAATCACTAAGGGAGCTAAGAACGCAGCAATCTAAGAAAAAAGAGAATAAAAGAAGATGGTTTTGAGCTCCTCTATCGCCCTTTCTTGTTCCTCAAAGTTTCTATCATTTCGTTCCCTCCACAAGCACTACAAAAGGTAAGAAGGAACTATCTTCCACACAACAGTTTTCCAAGAGCGACCGTCCGTCCACCAACAAGTGAATAAATCAACCACCCGAAGAGGCATAACCAAAACAACCCAAAGCGGCTAAAGATAGCATTCCATAAGGCGCAAGCAACCTCACAATAAAGAAGAAGATAGTCTACAGACTCTCCATTCCTTTTGCACATACAACACCTATCAATCACGATAACATGCCTCTTTCTAAGATTATCAATGGAAAGAATCTTCCCTAAAGCTGCCGACCAAGAGAAAAAAGCCACTTTCAAAGGAACCTTGGTCCGCCAAAGACTCTTCCAAGGGAAAGGAGCTTCATCTTTACAAGCAAGGACCTTATAAAAGGATCTAACATCAAACTTCCCTATGTGAGAAGGGGCCCACCAACACTTCCCTTCTCAAAATGCTAAATTAAGGTCAAAATCATTTTCTTCACTGCCCCACTTGCAGCCACTACACCCTCTTCTCCGTCTCTTCCTCGGTTGCTTCCTCCTCCCTCGTTGCCACTACTATCGCTCCCGTTGCCACCACATCTACTATCCACAACAAGAGTCAGGCAGAGTTTTTGTTCACTACCAACCCATAAAGACCAAACTTGGACCACATCCTTCGGCCTAAGTTCATTCTCTTGGGAAACCTCATTCCAATAAGTCCTCAATACATATGTTGAGCTAGTCTTCCCCGACTCTTTGGGCATGTCCCACTACCTCAAAATCTTCCTACTCTACTTATACAAGGGCTCAATGAATTGCACTATCAATGGATTTTGTTGTGAAAGATATTCTCTCTCTGCCTCTCTCAAAAAACTCTTGTAGATCTGACTAAAAGGATAATGATTTTGGGGTGATGGATGAATATGATATCATATGCTAAAATAATACAATTACAAATGGATGAGTTCAGATACTGGCACTTTAAAAGGATTTTCCAAAACCATCAAGTGTACTATAGTTTATCTACAAATAACCACTATTAGATATCCACCCTCTGCTAATGGGCTTATTAATCATCTTATTCAATACCTAACGCAAAGGGATGACCACCAAAAAAAAAATTGAATAGTAAACCCCAGAACTTAAGAGAAGTTCTGTTCTCTCTTCTTTTCTTCTTTTCTCTTTTTTGTTAAGTGGAAGTTTCATTCTCAGTTTAGCAATCAGTGTAGCCCTCCGTAGTGATAAATTTTAAGATTCTCCATCGCTGAAACCTCTTAAACATATGTCACCGTAAATATGGACCTAACCTCCAAGTCATACAGCTTCATGCCCTTGTCCCCCACAAAACATTTGGGGCTCAAAGATGCTTAAAAGATTCCAATTTCATTACAGATAAGCATTCTAATATTCCAAATTCTACTTATCCACCCAGGCAATAATCTGAGATATATTCCAAATTCTATCATACATCCAAGCAATAATCTGAGACATAAAAAATAGCACCAACCTTCATGCTTGACCACAAGTAACATATGATAATGTATAGCAAAGCAAGCTTCCATGTTCATACCAAGAGTAATTAAGCAAACAAACACAATAAGAAACTTTCTTTTTATTGTGGTGGTCCAGAAAACTGTTAATTTCCAATTTAAAATGTACAGGTCCTTTCTTAAGCATAAGTCAAGGCAAAGCTTGCTTTCAAACTAAAGGAAGTATGTCCAAAATGCTAATGAACCATCCAAATGAAAGTTTATTTGAACAGCTTCTGACACAAACCAACTTGATAAGTACAGTACTACTAGACTACGACCAAAAATTAAACTCGAAATCTCAAAATTTGAACATCACAAGACGACGGCAGAGTGGTGGAATTTAAAACAAGCCCCACCTTAGCATTTTAAGAACTTAAGAGTACTATCATCTAACCTGCTCTCATTCTGAAATAAAATATCTACCATGGCAATGACAACTTGATTTGCAAACATTTAAAATGTAAAGAACAAATGTTTGCCTGCAAATACATCATGAAATAAGTAGAACAAATTCATATCCACACAAAAATACAAACTTTCACCATTTGGGCAATACGCCAAACACCATTACGCTTAGGGAAAAAAAAAATGCTTCTTGAAAATGAATAAAAAACAGATAATAAACTCACAGACTTCCACTTGTTGTTCCACTTTTGACATGAAGTAGGAGTAGAATGAAAGGAAGCAAAATGGGTTGCTGGTTTTGTTGATGAAATCAATGAATTTTTCATCACCGCCAGGTTTCGCCATCTGGGTATTTGAAATTGCATATTAATAAAAAATGGGAGGAAAAAATGGCTATTTTCACGACTACGATTTGATGGCCCTTGAGCTATCAGGCAAGGAAGGCATCTCCTCGCTATCCGTGTTCCCCCTATTCTTTTTCGGGCTCTGTATCTCCAACGTTAGGAAATGTTTAGGAGTAGGCCGGGACTGTGTACTTGGGCTCTGAATCCATCTAGCACATCGGCCTGTGCTTGTGTTCGTTAACTTTCCTTTTTTGACTAATTTTTGGGTTCGGCCTAGGGAAGAAAACAGAAGTTTGACATGGCTGACAAATTCAACATGAACTTGATGAAAAATTAATATGTTAAAATTGAGTAGTGACATGTTTAATTAAATGGATTAAATTTATGTTTGCCTATATATTTTTATACGCATGTCTCGATACGACGTAAACTCAACATACAACATTTGAGGTTAAAAATTTTTTACACGACTCGCGAACCCAACACAAAATTAACGAGTTAAGGTTGAAGGGACTGACCTATTTTTTCAAATTGGTCGAATTAAAATTGACGTATATAATCTTATATACATGCCTTGACACAATCCAAACCCAACATGTGATAACTAATTACAGCCCATCATTTACCCTTTGGGATTGAGAAATCGAAAAAAAAAATAGTATGTTCGTCTCTCTCTCTCTCCATAAATATACTTGCATCATCTTGGGTTGAGATTTTATTGTATCTTCATAAATGGACTTGGTTTGAAGCCCAAAACTTGAAGGAATGACTAATACAATTGCCTATGGACTTCAAAGTTTTTTTTTTTTTTAAGTTACTAAAACGAGAAAAATAGATGAGCTCAAATAAGTAAGGGACATGGTTTTCCTCCATGTATGACCACTTAATCTAACAAAGATACGAAAATAAGAAAGAGCGACATATGCATAGAATTTAGGTGGTTTGGCCTATGGCCTACATCCACACGTCAAAGCCTTTTGTTAGTTATATCTCTCATTGATATATTTGATTGTATACAAGACTCTATTTATAGAGAACAAATCTAAACGTTTTAAGTCTCTTCTACTTTTACACTAACAATAATTTATCATCTTATAACTCTCTCTTGAGTGTATGTAACTTTTATCTCTTAAATGTTTGTAACTCTTGTCTCTTGAATTATTGTAACTCTTGTCTCAATACTCCAAACCCAGTTTGGAGAAAGTTATTCCAACCCAATCTATAAAAATGTCATGTGTCCATTTATATGTGAGATGCACATGCATTTTTATTAGCAATGACAAAGTTGAAAAATATATTTATTAGAAAAACATATACTTCTTACATGTTATTTAAAAATACATTTGCATCTCACATATAAATGAACACATGACATTTTTATTGAATGAAAACTTGTCCATAAGTAAATGGAAAGCAAAAAAGGAGAAAATAAAGTAAAGAAGAGAGAAGTTAAAGCTATCCAGACACCCAAGCTTGCGTCTTATTAGGCCCTCTCCCCTATTAGTGCAAACATTGTGGATTTATTCGACAAATCCTCTCTTTTCTTTTATTTTCTTTTCTTTTTTTTTATACTAAAAAAGTCAAAAAAAAATTAACGAACAATTTTTCTTACAAAAACTCTCACAAAAAATTTAAAACTTCTTTTATCTTTATATCACATCAAAATACTTATTAACCAAACACTGTGACATCCATTAGACAATGTCCTATGAGCTTGTGGTTACTCTACTCTTATTCATTTTACGTTTTGTAGTTGTTTGGCTTTGTGTATTGTTATTTGAGTGATGAATATCCAATTGCTTAGGAAAAAAAAAATTGGTAAGAGGCTTGACCACAAGAAGGATTTAAAGGTTCTAACGGATGAGTGATATTGCAAATACGAATTCGGCAAGCGAAAATCCTTTATTCTCTTAAGTGATCACTTGAGTTAAGCCTTCTTGACAATTTTTAAAAGATGACGACCCGACATTTCAACTTTTTAAAATTTGAAGGTACGAGTGTAAAAATGATGGAAGATCGAAAGTAAGTGAAGTTTTTCAAATATAATAAGATGGTAGGTCAAAGTGTTATTTTAGTTCCATTGCACGTTTTTAAGGAGTTGTTTGTTAAGAATGTGAGATTTGTGTATTAATACTTACTCTATCATTCTTTAAAATAAAATAATAATAAATAAAAAAAAATCCCATAGCAAATTGAAGAAGTTAGTAACATTTACTTCTTTAAAATAACATGCTTAGATTGATAACACGATGTTACAAATTTTAGTTACGAAGTAGTTAGTAACATTTACTTCCTAAAATAACATGCTTAGATTGATCACACAATGTTACATGCATTGTATGTGAAAGCAAATTTTAGTTACGAATATAATAATTAAATTGGTCCAATGGTGTCTACAAACAAGGTAGATAAATTGGTACTGGTGCCTCCATCTCTAATCTCTGAACAGGTGACTGTATTGCATAAGAAGGTTAATGTGGGAGCTATTTGTCCTCCCAAATTTTAATTTTTGATCTATCACCCACACGTCACACCAGCCCTGTCTTCAGTAGATTTCTAGCATGCCAAATACTTCTCTGATAAGCGCTAAATGTTGCACATTCAAATTCCTTAACTCACATGTGTTAGCCTTTTGGTTTCATTGTAATATAATTTTTTTGTTGTTTTAAGCATTCTTAGGTATGTAGTATGAAGGATGGTTTTACAAAGATTTTAATAAACACAAAATCAAAAGGGTTTGATAGGTCATGCTTAGGAATGCTAAATTGTTCTACACCCTAATTAGTTTAATTTATGAAGAAAAATTTATAATTGCCGAAAGATGAGTTATACTTATCCCTTGATTTCGTGTATGCTAATTAAGAAATTTGATAGCTCATACCTAAAGAAGACGGATCGTGCGGCATCTTAGTGATTAAGTAAGCGATCTGTGCCAACCGAAGATGGGTTGTTCTTATTTCTTAATTAAAATAATTTTCTTGACGACATCGTTGGATGCTTGTTAAACGCACGAGTCATATCATTCATGTATGTGAAATTTTCATGTAAATGCAATTTGCCATTATTATGAGGTTAGTGGTGAAATTAATCCCTTATATCGTTTCCAACTTATCTTACTTTTACTTTTATGTACACTCAAGGCCACATCACCATGTGCCTTCATCAATAAGGTCATTTACTCGTGCCTCCCTCTCCAATCTCCAAACTGGCGACTGTACCACATACGAAGGTTGATGTGAGAGCTATTTGTCCTCCCAAATTTTAATTTTTTATCCGCCACCCACATGCCACACCATTCCTGTCTTCAATAATCTCTAGCCTCACAAATACTTCTCCATGCATTCCAAGGCTTATTTCCCAGATTTGAATCCAAAAAATTCTTGTGTGGACATAACTTCTCTTTAATAATTTGTGCTACGAGAGAGTCTAGTTGTTGTACCAATCACCACCCTTGGTTAGCCAATAGAGCTTTATTAAAATATTCCAGTTCTCTAAACCCTATACCACCCATAGATTTAGAAAGACCCATTTCCTCCTAACTCATCCAGGCGATTTTTGATTCATTTTCCTTCTGTCCCCACCAAAATCAGAGCATTAAAGAATTAATTTAGCGACAAGTATACTTATAATTCTATATTTATATAAGTTACTAAAGTATATGGGTCATAGTATATATCTATAGTTAATATGTGAGTATAAATACAAGTAACCATATATAACTACTTAAGTAACTATAGTATAAGCACATAATGTGTGACCATATTATATAATATTGTATATAATATGTGACTTTTTAAAATGTTATCACGGTAGCCATATGTTATATTTTTATTTAGATTACTAAGTATAGGTAACTAGTATATAACTATATGGCTACACACACACACACACACATACACACACACACACACACACACATATATATATATATATATATATATATATATATATATATATATATATATATATATATATATATAATAGGGCGTTAGTAATTATATTTTATGCAATAGAGCTCACTTTGCAGATTGCAACCATAAATGATTAATTGATCGATTCGTATCCCTTGCCATTTCCTGTCCAAAGAGTCCAAAGAGGAGGGAGCATGGGTAATAATAACATGGGTGCTGTTAGAGGAGCCTCCTGCCCAAGCAAGCTCTCCTATCCAAGTAGGCCTCGTATTCGGGTGGGCCCCGCGATGCGTCTCTATGTTCCAAGGGTTAGGCTATTCACTCATTAAAGCGATACATAACTTGGGCTTAGAATGTTAGGAGACAGTACGATCCATATCTGGCGTGGGCATTAAAGCATTGAAAGGGCATTTCCTTAGTACGGGAGGATCGGGAAGGACGCACCTCTAGTGCACTAATTATCGTGCCCATGGTAAAAGCTAGGTAGCCAAGTGTAGAGCAGATAACTACTGAAAGCGTCTTAAGTAGAAAGCCCACCCCAAGATGAGTGCTCTCCTATTCCGACTTTCTCAAAGCTTCCAGTAGCACAATCAAGAAAACTATGGGTTCTCTGCCTCTGTGGGGATAGAGCGATAGAAGTTTTGAGAATTCAAGAGAATGTCACGATGAGACGAGACGTTTATCATTACAGTAGGTGTCAAGTGGAAGTGCAGTGATGTATGTAGCTAAGCATCCTAAAAGACCCGTAGGCTTGAACCTTGTTCCTACATGACTTGATCTAATTCAATCGGGCAACCAGCATTTATTTTCATTGTTCAACTCTTTGACTATACGGAAAATTAACTATTGTTCAACTTTTTGACAATATGAACAAACCTAAGGCATTCGCCCTTCCATCCCTTGGATAGATAGAGAGAGAAGGCAGGGCATAGGCTTTTGATATCCCTTTCGGTCAAGAATTGGGCCTCATAATCGCTAACCAATATATGTTTCTCTCATACCGAACATGGTGGTTAGACACTACTGTGATGACAATACTGTAGGGGACGTCTTTTGAAAAAACAGCTCAACTCCAAGATGGTGATAAAAATAAAATGCTTAACAATCTCATTCTTATTATTTTTAACATGAAAAAGAAAATAAAATTAAAAGATCCTCTTATTCAAAGAGGAGGAGGGCATGGAGGGGAGAAAAGAAATATGTTTCATACCATCATATAAATATGTTTCCAAATGGAGGGGAGAAAAGAGATATTTATATGCTTATTTGCTATATACTTTCCAGAAAGAAATCTCCTAAGTATAAAATAAAATAATGATTAATTAGTGAAATGGGAAAGCTGTAGAATGTGGAAGCATGAATGGATACGAGTGGAGAGAAGGATTAAGAAATTAGAAACACATGGATAGTTAAGTGTAATGGGCAACACGATGTAATTATAAGCACACCACAACTTTTGAAGCTCCTTTTGGAAAATTAATATACATATTATATTATATACATGCGAGACCATATTTCGCCGGCCAATAACGGTACAGCTCCCTCACATTCTGGCTTTAGTTACGTAATATGATAACAATGTCACGTTGCCAATTATGATAACAACCACAAAATATGACTTCCTCTTATTACAAAGGTGATAATGTAGACAGCTGTGAATCCAAACAATCTAGACAGGTACAACAAATTCGACGGAGTATGTACGAGTTTATGGCTTGTAATTTTTGACACGATTCGCAAATTTGATACGAATTCAATACAAAATTAACGGGTTAGGATTAAGAATGAGTCAGGTTAGAGTTGATCTATATAATTTTATACGCATGCTTTGACACGCGACATTTAGGGCTCGCCATAAATTCAATACGAAATTAGCGGTTTAGAGTTGAGGAGTCTGACCCTTTTAATTAAAGGGTCAGGTTAAGGTTGAGCTATGTTGTATTATACTCATCCTTCGATACGACCCGAGCCCGACATGCTAACACAAATTGCTATCCTTACTTAAGTGTGATGATTTTCAGTTATTTTCAATCCAAACAATCTAGATAGTAGATGGGTACAACAAATTAGAGGGACACTGAGTTTATGATCAATAATTTTTGATACGACTTACGAATTCGACATAAACTCAATACAAAATTAGCGAGTTAAGGTTAGATGTTTGATCCGTTTAATTAAATGGGTCAAATTAGAGTTGACCTATATAAATTGTAGCTTATACACATGATTCGTCATAACCCGAACTCGACATGCGACATTTGAGGCTGACAATTTTGATAGGACGACCCGTAAACTCACCATAAATCCAATACGAAATTAACGAGTTAGGGTTGAAGAGTCTGACTCGTTTAATTAAATAAATTAGGTTAGGGTTAATCTACATAGTATTATACCCATACCTTGACACGATCCGAACTCGAATTGCCACTCTTATTTGAGTGTGATGAAGCGCGATGATTTTCAGTGATTTAGCATAACACAAATGCTAGTTGATCTTGGACTTACGCGAGATTATTGATGTAAGATAATTAATTTAAGATTATCAATCTAAGATAAGCAAGCAGAACCCAATTATTATGAAGTTTGTTAATGTTTTTTTATTTTTTATTCTTATTTATTTTTTATAAGTAAGTTTGTTAATGTTTTGAACCTAAAGAGTCACACTACTAATTCGGAGCAAAAGATTGGCCTCAACTCTCATGTCTCTGTGTTTAACAAGTCTAATTTTTTCTGTCATAGGCTGGCTTTCAATTATTTAATTGCCCCGTCGTCATTGCCAATCGCCCTTTGCACCTTAATTTTATGTTAGTGGTCATACCACTATAAAAAAAAAAAATATCAGTAGTTCTAGCTCATCACTCATCAACTAGATTGGTCTAGATTATATTTAATTAGAAAAGAGAAGAAGAAGAAGAAGAAGATTGGCCAAGATTTTTTCTAGGAAGATTTTTATTTTTATTTTATTTTTAAAAGAAAAAAGACAAAAAAAAAAAAAGAAAAAAAAAAAGAGAGATTGGTACAGTATTTGATCTTATAATATTTGTTTATGTAATGCAAAGCACGCTGAACTGAAGTTGAAAAGTCATTCAAATCGGCCCTTAGAAATACATTTTTTTTTTATGCTATTTATCAGACTATTATAAAATTGTCATACAACTGAGATGACGCTGCAGTGAAAATCAATCATTAATAATTTTTTTTTTTGGAAATATATGTTTTTATTCTTATACACATCTATTGTCCATATCTGTACAAAAGATATCTAAATTTACCATTGAATATATGAGATCTACATGTAGGTCTTACAAATTTAATGGTAAATTAAAAAAAAAAAAATGTTGACACACATTTTTTTATAGTTGTTTGATCCAAAGTTTAGTTTAAACTATTATGTCAATATGATAAAATAGTTAGTAATATAAAAATAATGCTACTTTATACACCTAATCCCACTTAAATGGTATACAGATAATAAATAGATGAGTAATGCTATATATCATTCATTTGTCATCTTTTTATCATTCATCTGGGTGAAAGACAAGAATCATATACGGTTCATTTCAACCGAAAACATCTAATTCGTTTTATTTGAATGAATAAATTATTTTTTTTTACATTTTTATAAATAATTTTATCCCCTAAATAATATGAACGGGATCTGTTCCGTTGATTTGAACCGGAGAGCACCCAAATAGAAGGGCGAAAGGGTCCTATCAATTTTCAGAAACTCAAAGAAATAGACTTTGTCAAAAATTCCATTTAATAACGGTTGAAATATTCATAAGAAATGTAATTTAATGGTCAATGGAGAATGGACCACCCGACATTTCTTTCTTTCTGCTCTTTCCCAAAAAATCCCGTCTTAATTAAAACGGGCCCCACAGCCTCATTACACATGGCCAAGGTCTCCTTAGGCCAACCTGGCTGACAGGGACCCACTTGCAGAAAAAGACATCCAACTCATTTCACAAGTCACAGGGTCCCACACCCCCCAATTCCAATTCCAATTGCCTTGCTGTCAATACAAACCACGCCCGACCCCACCAAACTCCCTCGCTCCAACCGTCCATTTTCTCCTCATTCTGTCAACCCCAAACCCCCCCCCCCTCACCTCTCTCTCTCTCTCTCTCTCTCTCCAAATTATAATTCTTTAAATTTTTAATTTCAGCAATTAGGTTTTTAGGATTTTTTTTTAATGATTTTAAAATAGGACATTTCCTCAAATTATTGTCAAATTAATTAATAATATATCGTATCAATTCAATCAATTAATATCATGTAACTCTCAGTTAATATGTCATGCGCCAACTATATGTGTCAACAAGAGTTACATTGCATTAACTAATTGGAAAAAAAATTCATTTATAACTCCTAATCTTTCATTACTTTTACAATTAATTATTTAAACTTTAAAAAGCATCAATTGTGATATCCAATGCCCCTATTTTTTTTAGGAATAAAAGAAATTTTTTTAAGGATTTAGGTGTTGGTAATAATTTAATAAAATTTGCAAAAATATCGATGCCTGAATCTTTGAAAATTTTTATAATTTTTTTTAAAAAATAAAATAAAACAGGAGTATTTTGAAATTTTTGATAGGATTTAATGAAAAATTTCAAAAGAAGGTTGACATTGAAAAAAAATTGAAATAATGATACCTTAAATTAACAATTTTAATTGTAAAAGTAATGAAAAATCAAGAATTATAAGTGTTATTTTTTCATTAATTAGTTTGACGTAACATACTATTAATTAATTGGACGGCAAATAGAAATAAAGACCTATTTAAAATCAGGCAAAAAATATTTAAAGACCTAATAGCTTAAATTAAAAATATATGAATTAATTTAAAATTGCATGGAACTTTAATTATTATTATTATTTTTTTTTCTATAATAAGAAATTCCAACAGTCATAGACACGAGACACCCCAAATCCACAACCTGGCTGTGACCCTCAAACTTCTCTTTTATGTGTTTAAAACAAAATGGAAAATAAAAAAAAAAAAATTTTTTTTTTTACTATTTTAGTATGGTTAAGTTTGTTTTCGTTCGCGGCAGAAGAAATGTCGGGACTCGAACACAACCGCCGAATTCTGTGCCTATAAAAAGCGCTCTCTCTTGGCCTTCCAAAAAGCTCTTTTAGCGAGAGAAACTAAAACCAGCGAAATGGGAGGGTGTGCGACCAAGCCCAAGGTCTTGAAGGAGGCGCCGGCTCCCGAGCCGGCTAAGGACGACAAGCCCTCTGCCGCTCCCGAGCCGCCTGTTGTTGTCGAGACGCCTGTTGTTGTCGTTGTTGGTGTTACCGAGGGTGATGAGAAGATTGATGCCAAGGAGAAGGAGGTAGAGGGCGATAAGGTCAAGGAGATTGTTGACGATGACAAGGTTGACGACCAAGACAGCAAGCGCCGTTCCCTCAGCATCTTGTTCAAAGAGGTAATCATTTTTTTTTCTTCTTATTTTCTCCATGTAATTAAGAATTCTTAGTTTTTCGAAATTTTGATATGTTACTATTTGTTATGTGTGGATATATATATTTTAAATATTTTGATTGAACGCATCAAACTGCAAATTGAAGTGTTTCAATTTTTGCGTTTGATCGTCTGCAATCCTGTCTGCTTTGTGTTTCTCTAATCTGTGGATATTTTGTTTTTGAGAAACTCAAATCGTTGTTGTATGGGAACTTAGCAGTTTACATAGTTTTATCTGGTCGATTATTTCATTGAATTTCATCTTTCTCGTGCCGTTTGGTTGCTAAGAAAATGAAAATAGTTTCGAAATTGTTTTTTCCTCGTGTTTTTTTTTTTTTTTTTTTTTTTTTAAGGCTTTTCCGGAAGTCGAAGATGTTTTTCTTTGATCCCAAACAGAATTTAATTAATTTTTAAAAGATTCCAGATATACATATATATAAAATATCGTAGCTAATTAATCATTATCATATTCCGAAGGTGGAAAATTTTGGAGCTTCTCTCCGAAGTAAATTAGAAAAAAAGAAGAAGTAAAGGTGACCCATTTCTTTGGATTAAGATGTTTATAGAATTTGTAATATATTCTATCAAATTTTTTTTTTTTTAAAAAAAATTAAATGGTTATGATTGTTTATATCAGCATTTATCAAATTCATCAACCTGTTCATTGTCTTCATATTTATAATTTTCATTAGATTAAGATGCTTTATTTGAAATTTATAGAATATTTTATCATAGAAATTTTCTTCCATTATTTTTAAATTAGAAGAGTAAAGTTTTTTTTTCATATCAATATTAATCATGTTTGCCAGCCCATCTTCTAGTAACTTAACTTTATCACATTTTAGAATAATAAAATAAGTCTTGATAATAATAATAATAAAATTTTAATTACATAATCTAAAGATAATTAAAAATTATCTATAAAATATATCAAAATTTTAGACCACAGGTGACTTTCAGGCAGATTGAGATTAAAATTTAATTGGATAAATAATTTTTTCTTTTTCTTTTATAATTAGCAGTCTAAATTACCGGTCGTTTGTTATTGCTTGTCTTGACGTGATACGTGTAGTTGCATTGGCTAGAATCTTTTGCGGAGGAGAATCGATCGCATCGCATCTTCCATGTCACGACAAAAACACGTGTTAAATAGTGTCGAGGCCCTGGCCCACCAGCTGCTTTGGATTCCCTGTTTTAGTTCATATCCTTTAGTATCCTCTGTGAAAGGCAGACCATGAGATATGTTTGCGTTTTTAACGTTTTGTCTGTGTCTTCGTGTCCCCCTGAGAGACAGCGAGGAGGGCTTTGTGTGCCAATTTACTCAGATATAAGGAAAATACTTTTGCAAAACACAATTGTACAATACTTGCACAACACAAGATATATGGACCGGGACTTGTGCACCAATCACAACTCCAAGATATATAGTCGATGATCAGTGCATTGCTCTAAATCGTATTTTGAGATAATTATTGTTTATATTTAATTAAAGTAATGAATTAAAAGCATAACATTGCTGGAGATCATGCTCTAACGAATCATTATTCAAGGCTAAAAAATCTAGTCTTTGGGTGCGTTGAAAATGATTGGTGATTAACAAAAAAAACACGAGGACTTGCCCGGTTGGTAGGCACATACATAATGCCCTGATTTGATGGTTTAGGTGAATGTCCCACAAAATTATAAGACTATTTCTACTGGTTTGTTGGGAGTATGTGGTTACCCGAGTCAATTGATTTGATCAATGGGACCTCTTTGGTCAGATTTGTCAAACGGTTGGTCATAACCATTGAACTTTACATCTTCATCATCCTCTGTTTTCTCTCCTTAAGCTCGATCTTAATGTATATAATTTTGTCTTTGTGCACCTATCACTCTCAGCATTGATGTATCAGTATTGCTTGTTCATTAATCAGAATGGAAATAATCTTAAAATCCGCTTGTTTAACTAATATTTTTGGTTGCTTAATATGGGATTAGCCAAATATTGATGATTTGGTTTCTGCTTTTTTCTCTGTTGATTCTTGCACTAGAATAATTTTCCATACTAATATATCAAAACAGATTGTTGATGACATCTTATTTCATAACATTTGGTACAATTAATAGTTGTTTTTAGGCCATATGATTTAAATTGATTGAAATTTCTTTCAACTCGGTCTATAAAACTGTTACGTATTTTTTTGACCGTACGAACAACACACTCTTTTTTAATTGTATTATTAAAAAAATCATACCTTCTTTCAACTCAATTTGAAAGAAATTTATGTCCGATTTAGATTATGTTTTGTGAATGTTGATTTGTGCACTTGAAGAATTCTCAATATTTCAAGATGTCCATATCAGATTGTTGATGACATTTTCTCTCGTAATGTTTCTTTTCTTGGCAGAATGCAGAAGGGAAAGACTCAACAGGAGATGGGAACCCTGCAGTGGAGACACTAAAAGAAGAACCCCCGGTGAATGTAAAACCTACATATGAATCTGAAACAACGGTTTTAGAGGTTGAAAAAACTGTAATTCCGGTTGAACAGACCCCTGTCCCTGAAGTTGTTGATGCTCAAAAGCCTGAAACTCCAGTTCAACAGAGTACTCCTGTCTCAGAAGTTGTTGATGCTCAAAAGTCTGAAACTCCAGTTCAACTCTCAGAAGTTGTATATGCTCCTGAAAAGGCCGAACCGGAGAAAACGACTGAAAGTACTGCAGCAGCTGAAAAGAAAACACAAGTCCCAGATGTTGTTGCCGATGATCATACCAAGACTGAAAGACACAAGGCAGTTGAAGCCGTAGAAACGACGTCCGAGGAAAAGAAAACAGAAGCGCTGGATGTTGGCAGTGGTAAAGAGGAGGCGAAAGCACACAAGGCAATTGAAGCTGAAGTAGATACTACAGAGACACACAATTATGGCACGTCTGAAGAAAAGAAAACAGAAGCAAAGGGTAGGGCTGAAGAGAAAGCCAATGTGTGATAGGAGGGTCTTTAAAGATCCATGTTAGGCAGGAATTGAAGTGATGCATATTTGTCGATCTGTTTATTCTACGGGGAAGGTTGCAGGAAACCAAGGATTGTTCGCTGCTTCATGGCAACTTATTTATTTAGAGGAGTTGTTTCCTTCACTTTGTTACATGTCATTTTTCTTTTCATTTGTTCTTTGTTTTTTTCATATATTTTTTTGTTTTTTTGTTTTTTTTTTTTCGTTTTTCATTTTTCCTCTATAGAGATATGGGACTGTTAGGTTATATGTTCGAGTATAGATTGTTTTTTCTGCACTATTTTCACAGGTCTGCTATTCCTTTCTTCGTTTATCTTCCTGCATCTTGGAACTCGAAAGAGCTTGTAAAAGGGAGACTTGGAATTGTAACCATTTAGTGAGAATAATAACCATATGAGTTAATTAGTTACAAAGCAGATAGAGTTCAAGACTTGCCATCTTAATATACTGTAGCTAGAGATTGCTTTTAGATAAATGTTTGGTTTTATTCTCTTGCATATTTTTTGTTCATCTTCGTACAAAAGATGCAAATCTACCATTGAATCTATGAGACCACATATGGGTTTCACATAATCAACGATGAATTTGCAAAAGTGATGTGCAAGCTAGAAAATGACACAAAAAACATCTCATAGAAAAAAGGGTCTTATAAGTTCACGTTAGCGTAAGGATTTCAAACACGCTATTCATAAGTGGCATATAGCATATAAGCGGTGCCTTTTCACCGGTAGATGTACGTTGTCAGGCCAAGGCCGACTTGTCCTCACCAAAAAAGTGGCTGGTTTGGTCCATACGTAAAAGAGTAATGTTATATTTAAGACTTTTATCTCTCTTTTTATCCCCCAAATGTGTAAAATCACCGATAGAATTAGTTGTTATTTATTCAGGATTCGAATCTCGTTGAATTCCTTTGAAATTTAGTATTCTCAAATCGTTAAATCTTGACAGCTCTTTACATCTACCGGTTGTGCTTTCATATTTTCAAATTTTAAAACCCGTCAAAATTTAGAAAGATTAATACATGGAACCTCCATTCTCCTATTCTCTTTCGCCATTTTTGTCGTTGTCGAACAGCTAAGCCACCACCTCTCACGAACCAAAGGCCGACAATTCATCAGCTAGACGTCCTGCTCGGGGGGGGGGGGGGGGGGAACTGTGTTGCTTTTGGGGGAGAGGGCGCTAATGTCCCCCAAAATCTTAAAATTGCTCCTAAAACTTACGGGTTTCTATAAAATGTTCCTCCAAAACTAAATTTTTACACCAAATTTTTGTTTTTGGTTTTTTAAATTTTGTGCCCAACACTTAAATGTCTTATTCTTGATTCCGCTCAAACTCATAAACATAGCCGATGGTTTTCCCCCCAAAAAAAAAAAAAAAAATCTAATTTTTTTTTTTTTAAAATTTTACCCTTTATTTTTTTTCTTAGTTTTGACCCTCCAAAGTTTTTTTTTCTCAATTTGACCCCCCAAAGTTTAAAACTTGGCTCCACCCCTGTTAAGGGGTGTTGCGACCACCTCTTTACCCCTTGAGGGTGGTTGCACCACCCCTTCCTCTGGACTCCAAGTAGCCGCAGAGACTGCCGCTGATGTGGAACACGACGCAGTCACTTCACAAATCAAAGTTCTAAATCGCCGCATCTATTGGAGCCAGAACCCTGCACAACTGTTAGCTAGGAATGGAGAGCCCTCAAAAGTTGTAGATGATGGATAACCATGATTTAAGCCCATCACTTCTAGTGGTTGTGACCCAATAAGTGCTCAATTGGTGCATGCCAACTTAGTTAGTTGCTTGGGCAACCTTCTTTAAAATACTCCATAATGTCGATCAAACAATATTCCTCCAACAACATAATTTGAGTCTAATTAAATTAACATTCTTAAAAACTAGCTAGGAGAAACTCAGATATCAGGGAATTAAAAGTAAAGATCCTTGACAAGTTGACACGGCTTAAATAAGCTTAACACTAATTTTTTTCTTCTTTCATCATAATCTCGCTATTACAATCGAAAGGTATGCTTAAATAGACTAAGACACTGAACCATAACCCTAATGTGACCGAGTTCTATATGGTGATTCGGTCTCCAAAATAATTATATAGAAAATATCTCTCACAACATAATTCATGAAATAAAATTTTTTTATGGAATTTTTAAGCACAAACCAAAAAGATCATGAGCTAGCCACCAAAAGTTTCAAGAAAAATAAAAATTAAAAATTCCACACGATGGCCGAAAAAATAAAATTATATAGAATGACCTCTCAAATCTTCCTTCCTCATTTTCTTTTTCTCTTTTTACTGCAAGCAAAAAATGAAAATGCATGCCTAAAATATACATGTTATAGAAGACTAAAGCCTGAAAGAGACTTAACATTTGAGATTAATCATCTTCCTCTTCTACTTTTAATCTTCTTCTTAATTCATCTTTATCGATCTTCCTCGATCTTCTTTTAATTTCTTAGCTATTCTAATTGTATTGTATTTCTTTGACCGGATTACAGAGAGAGTCAACTATTTCATCCGGTAACATTTGACTATTAGGCAGGCCTCAACACAAACCGTCCACGTACATTGATAGTCAACTTGCTAATTAATTTGCTAGATTGCTTAGATATGATGCTTAATTAATTTATTGTTTTGGTGTATAAATGTTATCAGAAAAATGAAAGTAAACGCCCACTCCTGTTGATCATGAACTTGGCTTTTATTTTTATATTATTTTTGTTTTAATTAAAGCACGTGTGCCGTTGAATTCATACCACGTACGTACCCCCTTGATTATAAACCATGAAATCATTTTCTTTTCTTTTTAGAAAAATTTCACTTACTACCTCTAATATTTCATTACTTTTATAATCATACTCTTAATTTAGTATATTTATCTCTCAATTTTTTATTTTTTTTTCAATTTCAACAATTCGTTAAGAATTTTCGTTAAATCTTGTCAATTTTTTTTAAAAAAGAAATAATATATATATTTTTTTCAAAAATTCCAGCGAAGTTATTTTTGCAAATTTCGTTAAATCTTGATTTACGCCTAAATCTTTGCAATTTTTTTTTTCCTAAAAAAGAGGAGCAATTTGAGAATTTTGACACCTCTCTGTTAGGATTTAACGGAAAATCCTAACGGTGGGTTGGAATTGAAAAAAATTGAAAATTAGATATACTAAATTAATATTTTTTAAAGTTTAAGAGTATGATTGCAAAAATAATGAAAGATTAGGGGTGATAAGTAAAATTTTCACTTTCTTTTTTAAATACCACCCATTCATCTCTTCTTGACTTCTCTTCTTCAACCTCATCTTAATTTTCTCTCTTATTTTCTCTCTTCTTTACCTTCTTAATTAGAACATGGAATTGCAGCAACCCATGTTGGATTTGGAGCAACTGATCATGACGAGAGAGGCTGTTAGTGCTCAAAAGCAGAACCAAAACCACAGCAAATCAGCAAGTCCCAAGAGCACTAGAAATGAATCCTCAGGGACACCGGAAATGGGTGTGCCATGGAACTACTCCGCTGAGCAAAAAATATATTGGCTGCGCTCTCAAATCATTGGTGGCGATGCAGAAATCGATACTCCTCTCGGGAAAAGAAGGCTCACCTATGCCGATCACACCGCCTCCGGTCGCCCTCTTCGATATATCGAAAATATGATCATCGACAATGTTCTTCCCTTTTATGGTAATCTATTAATCAAGTCCTTTACAATATTCTTGATTGACTAATCAATTTTTTTTTTTAGTGAAAACTTCATTTACCACCCTTCATCTTTCATCATTTTTGTAAACATATGCTTAAACTTTATATCAATTTCGTATACTTATTTTTCAAGTTTTTATTTTTTTTTCAAATTCACCCATTAAAATTTTCTGTAAAATCCTGTGCATATATATATACAGGGAACACTCACACTAGTGACAGTTACGTGGGCCACCGGAACACAAAATTGGTGCATGAAGCATCAAAGTACGTGAAGAAATGCTTGGGAGGTGGAGAAGATGAAGTGATCCTGTTCTGCGGCTCGGGGTCGACCGGAGCTATTAAAAAGCTTCAAGAAATAATGGGCGTGGCCGTGACACCAATTTTGAGGGAGAGGGCAATAAAATGGATGAGCAAGGAAGAAAGGTGGCTGGTTTTTGTTGGGCCTTACGAGCACCACTCAAACCTTCTTTCATGGCGGAATAGCTTGGTTGAATTAGTAGAGATTCGTGTGGATGGCAATGGTTTGATAGACACAGAGGCTCTACGGCTACTCGTTGAATCATATAAATATAAACATCCGGACCGCCCTATTTTGAGTTCCTTTTCGGCTTGTAGCAACGTCACTGGAATTTATACGGATACACGAGCAATTGCTACAGTTTTTCACCAATATGGAGGTTTTGCATGCTTTGATTTTGCAGCAAGGTACGTACCACATCGCTTGTGTACTGTGTATGGGAATCAGGATGTACGTGATTATATGTATATTCGTATCAATATGTTTTAAAAATATAATGATCATGAACCTATTAGAACTACGTAATTAAACGTATGATGTAAGAATAGTACTAGTATAGATGATCTCTTGAAAAGTCTAGTTCGAAAAAGCTAAAAACGGACAATAATATTGTATCGTTACCTTCTTGGCCATACAGTAATTTCTTAATGTGTTTATATAGCGGTCCTTACGTGGAGATTGACATGAGGCCCGGGGAGATGGATTGCTATGATGCTATCTTCCTTAGCCCACATAAGTTTCTTGGTGGCCCCGGATCGCCCGGCCTTCTTCTTATGAGCAATGCCCTCTATCTGCTAAAATCACTTCCACCGTCAAGTTGTGCAGGTGGAACCGTTAATTATGTCAATGGCTTAAATGAAAAGGTAATTGAGCCTTGAGCCTCTTATATATTTGGATAATTCTGTTCACCCAATTCTCATTTTTTGGATCAATGATTGAGTAGGATAAAATCAACTCCAAACTGAAAAATTGTGACCTATGTATGAAAATGAGGATGTGCTTACATGAATATTCGCATATTTTATTGAAATAATTACACGTTTTAAAGTCGTGATGGATATGAATCTATCAGAATAGGTTATCTCCTGAAAAGTCTGGTTCAGAAGAGCAAAAAATAAATAATATTGTGTCATTGGGGCTGGTCGTTACAAATAGTACAACCCATGTTCCAAGCAGAAAATTATGAGGAAATGTCATGAGCCAATGAGTAACTCTGTAGCACATGTTAATTAATCTAGCTGCTATATATATTGTCAATTGCAGCACACAGTATATAAAGAGGAAATTGAAGAAAGGGAAAATGGTGGGACTCCTCAAATAATCCAGACAATTAGAGCAGCATTGGCCTTCTGGGTGAAGGAATACATCGGTTACCAAGTGATTGAAAAACAGGAGCAAGCCTACATACAGAGAGCACTCCAGAGGCTTCTCCCAAATCAGAACATTTGGATTTTAGGAAATACAAGCACCAAGCGACAAGCTATCATGTCTTTCCTCATTTACAGTACTTCGAATTCCTCCTTGGCTCGCCTCAAAGATAATAGCAGAGAGACTGGGAACAAGAGAGACAAGCCTCTTCATGGACCATTTGTTGCATCACTCTTGAATGACCTGTTTGGCATCCAGGCTCGAGGTGGGTGCGCCTGTGCTGGACCCTATGGTCACGTCCTGCTCAATGTCGATGAAACATATTTACTTGCCTTCAGAGATGCTGTTGCAAGGGTACGTAAATATATATACTCTCTATTTCCTGCCTTGAAACTATGAAAATTATGATCATTTTGAGCAAGATTTTCTTTACCTTTTGATAGGGCTATGTTGGAACAAAACCCGGATGGACAAGGATCAGCTTTCCCTACTACATGTCCGAGGAGGAGTTTGAGTATATTTTAGCTGCTCTAGAATTTGTGGCTATTTATGGGCAACGGTTCCTTCCTTTGTACCGCTACAATTTTGGAACAGGAAGCTGGAGTTTTAGGAAGAGCGCACTTAAGGAGCTACTCAGGAACAGGAACGGAAACAATTGCAACGTTCACGTCTTACCGTTGGCCAACTCCATGCACGCAGTAAGCTTAGAAGATGACAATTCTAAAGCGTCCGGCGAAGCAGGGGATGAACAGAGAAAGAAGATGAGTATATACAGAGCTTATTTAGAAGCGGCAAAGTACATTGCTAGTTTGCTTCCCAAGTTCCCTTCTCAGCGTAGACTTCCGAAGCAGATAGATCCCAACCTCTTCCAATTCAGAATCTAGTTACTTCCTATCAAATTTGCTTCAATCGTTTCGCATGGTTTTCTAAGAGTAAAAAATAATGTACTTTTACACATACTAGTAACGATATAAGGAAGAATGAGGATTATAATGTGGAATGACTGGATTATAATAAGGCCTAATGGGCTTAGCCCAAGGGCCCAAAAAAAGGAATATAGCTGTTAGTGAACTATGGAAGGCAAATAATCGAGTCAATGAACTATGAAAAAGGAAGATAGTTGTTAGTGACCATGTTCTAAAAGTACTAGTAGCATTTTTCCTTAAACTTTTATTCAATTTAAGGAATTAAATCATTTTTTTGCTTCCTTATTTAAATACAGTGCACAATAGCTTCTCTTATATTTTCTCTATACCATTTAAATATTATTTAAATTAAATGCTAGGAGAAATAGATAAGAAAGAGAAATCAGTTAAATATTGGGCTTGTTTGGCAAAGACATGTACAGAACAGAACAGAACAGAGTAGTGGGTTGTTAGTTTTGGAATTAGTAAAAAGTGATGATGTGATATAAAATAAAAAGAATTTGTATAAAAAAGTGAAAAAGTTTTATATTGTAGTGAATTTTTTTATTTGAATAATAATAAAAAATTATTGATGTGATATAAAAAGTGAAAAAAGTGAGAATGTTTTGATGTTGATTGGTTGTAGAAAATATAAAAAATTGAAAAAAAAAAGGACGTGAACAGTAACAACATTATGCTGTTCTGTTCCGTAAGTTATCAAACAAGGCCAATTGTTTCAAATAAATGATAGATGAATAAGAGAGGAAATATAAAGTTTTTTATATTAAAATAATGTTAAATGAACTATTTTTGCTTCCCTAAATTTAGGGTACAACTTTTGGTTTCCTTGGTTTAGGGAACAACAAGAAAATTTGATTCAAGTGAATTTTTAAGAGTTTTCCTTATATCTAAGAAAGATAATAAGATTTAGAGAAGTTGTTGCTAGTGATCTAAGGAAAGTCAATCACAAGCTTGAAGAGACTTGCTCATTAAAGGAATGAAGCCGACGACACTATTGGAGATAAAATCGTTAAATTCAATAGACAATCCTTGGTCGACGACACTTATGCCTCGTTTGGTTTGCGGAATAGGTATTCCATTGGAAAAATAAATAGTTATTCCCAGGAATAAAAGAGAGTGGAATAGAATGATTATTCCTAATTTTTAGTTTGGTAACAGCTGATACACTTTAATTAGAATCCAATCAAAATTACTAAAAAACCCCACATTATAATTATTATTATTATTATTTTTAAAAAAAAAAAAAACGAAAAAACGAAAAATAGATATATTTTTTTGAAAAAGGCTGCAACCACACCCGGAGTTGTCTCCACGGCCACCCCTAATGAGAATTGGGGATGGCCAGGCCACCCTCGATTTCACCTCACAAGGCCTGTAGGGATCGATCACTGTCTGGAAAACATACAAAGCCGGGTAAACGAGGAGATGAATTCTAGGCTACTACGGCCTTTCATGGAGGAGGAAATATGTTTGGCCCTATCACAGATGCACCCCATGAAATCTCCTGGCCCGAATGGGTATTCTGTAGTCTTCTACCAGAAATCATGGGGAAAAGTAGGTAAGGAGGTGGTACGAGCAGTCCTCCATTTCCTAAACGGGGGCCCATTTGATGCAGCAATAAATGCAATGAACATAAGTCTCATCACTAAGGTCACCTCTCCCACTCGAGTGACGGATTATAGGCCAATTAGCTTGTGCAAATGTGATCTACAAGCTCATCTCCAAAGTGTTAGCAAACCAGTTAAAGCTTGTTTTGCCTCACATTATCTCCTCGGAACAAAGGGCATTTATTTCGGGTTGGTTAATCACGGATAATATACTGGTGGCGTTTGAAACCCTACATACGATGGATACATGGTTAAAGGGTAAGGAAGGATTCATGGCCCTAAAACTTGATATGAGTAAGGCCTACGATCGGTTAGAATGGGATTTTTTGGAGGCTATGTTGCGGAAATTAGGGTTCGCTATTTGGTGGATCCAACTCCTCATGGCATGTGTCCGGTCAGTTACATATTCCATTCTTATAAATGGTCAACCCCACAGACACATTGTTCCTACACGAGGCATTTGACAAGGAGACCCCCTCTCACCCTATTTTTTCATCCTTTGTGCAAAGGCAATGAGTTCCATGATGCACTAAGCTGCGAGAGAGGGAAGGATAACCGGTATTCCCATCACCCGGGGGGCACTCGGATCAACCACCTCCTTTTTGCCGATGATAGTCTCCTTTTTTGCCGAGCCAATGTTCGGGAGTGGGGGAACATTCAAGCACTTTTAGCCTTCTATGAGGCAGCTTCGGGGTAGAAATAAACCGTGACAAGACATCGCTATTTTTCAGCCGAAACACGCGGGAGGAGGACCGAGCTCTCATTTTAAATGGGACGGGAGTAAGTTCCACTCAAAAGTATGAGAAATACTTAAGGCTCCCCGCTCTCATTGGACGATCTAGGGTTTCAACGTTTAATAGCATCAAAGGCTGATATGGAATCGATTAAATGGATGGAAGGAAAAGTTATTGTCGCATGCAGGCAAGGAGATTCTGCTCAAAGTAGTAATTCAAGCCATCCATACTTTTACTATGAGTGTCTTTCGGCTACCAAAAACCCTAAGCCGTGAAATCAACACTATGATGAGTAAGTTTTGGTGGGGTTATAAGGAAAACGATCATAAGATAGCATGGATGGCATGGAGTGTTTAGGGAAGAGCAAACACTCAACACCCTGGGGGTTTAGGATACAGAGACTTGGATTGCTTTAATATGTCACTTCTCACTAAGTAGGGCTGGAGACTAATCCAACAACTCGAGACTTTGGCAACAAGAGAAATATTATCTGGGGGGCAGTTTCCTGGATTCCACATTAGGTAGACAACCTTCGTATGCGTGGAGGAGCATATGGAATGCTAAGCCTCTACTTCAAGAAGGGCTGATGTGGAGGGTTGAAGATGGCTCAAAGATACGAATATGGGGTGACACGTGTATTACATGAAACCACACAAACATGATACAAGCACCAATTCAAATGCTGGATAAAGAGGCAAGAGTATCTGCAATCATTAATTAGGAAGCAAATTGGTGGAACATACCATTAATAGAGCAGATATTCCCAGCAGAGACCGTTGAACAAATCTGTAGCATTGCCATTTGCCCTCGATTGATGCCAGACAAGCTGATATGGGCTAGCTCAACAACCAGACTGTTCATCGTGCGGAGGTGCTTATCACTTGGATCTAGACCGCCAGGCCATGTTTCACGAAAGTTGCTAGACGAATCCTTCACTCAATCCAGCTTGGAAAACTATTTGGCATCTGCAAATTCCTCGAGCAGTCCAGCTATTTATTTGGAGGGCGTGTAATGATATCTTACAAACTAAGGAAAAGCTAATTCGGCATAAGATTGTTGCCGATCCAAGTTGCTCTATGTGTGGAAGGGAGGTTGAGTCCAGTGGCCATGCCTTATGGGGTTGTGAAGCAGTGCAAGCAATTTGAGCCGGTTGTAGTAGATGAATCCATTAGTGCCTAAATGAAGACGTTGGCTTTCTAAATATTTTCAGTAGGCTAGGTCAGCGTTTGGAGCGGGAGGATCTGGAAGTCGTTGCTATGGTTGCCTACCAGATTTGGTTTCGCCGGAACCGTTTTGTTTTTGAAGGAATTGTTGTGCCTCCTCCTTGTTTGATAAAATGTTCAAGTGAATCCCTAGATATTTTCCAGCAGGCACAAGCTCAGAATTCGACCATGGCTTCTCAGGTACAAGCTCATATACACCAAACTCAATGGTCACAGCCGCCATGTAATACCCCGTAGTTTAAGATATTGAATAAAATATCTTATAATATGATTTAAGGCCTAATAATAGGAATAACATATATATGAATATTTGTGGAATAAATATTCATCAAGATAGGTATATATATTTAAGAGATTAAATATTTATTTGAAATATATGTATAAGTGTATAGGAGTTAAAATGGATTAGAAATTAGATTAAGTCTAAATTGATCGATCGAGCGATTTAATTATATGGGTGCTGAAACAAATGGAATTCTGACTAAGTATAATAGATCGATCGATTACTTTATAGTGTAAAAATGCGATTAATCGATTTTCTGCACAAATGCAGATTCATGCACCGAACACCTGTAATCCGAATTTAATACAAAATCTATTCGAATCTCCGTCCCAGCCATTAGATGCGATCGTTTTGGAGCGATCTTGGCGGTCCATTTCAGTATAAATAGAACCCACTCCTTTTACTCTTCATGCTCATCCTTCTTCTTAATTCTCTCCCAAATCTCTCATCTCTCTCTTTCTCTCTCTCTTGGTTTGTCCAGCAGCAGGAAAGGCAAAAGAAAGATCAGAGAAGCTCTTTCTCTTCCGTGGATAAGTCTCTTTCTCTCCCTTCTTTTTCAACTCTTTGTCTCTTCTTCGTTCGGTTCACTTGCTGTGAAGGAAGAAGAAGAAGAAGAAAAATAAGAAGAAAGGAAGAAAGAATAAGAAAAAGAAGATAAAGAAAAAAGATATTTGGTTTTTAATTAAAGTTTTGTTTTAATATTGTGATTTTATGAGTCATTTGCTAAGTAATATAACGTTTTTAAGTTGTATTTTAAACAGGGTTTTCAAAACGGAGTGATTAAATATAAAAATACGCTGTTATGATGCCTGAGTGAAAATACATTATTTTACAAAAGCGCCGTTTCACTACCCAAATACTTTTAAGTATTCTAGGCATTTAATATATTAATACCATTACTCTGCCCAATTTTTATAAGAATAAAATAAGAAATAAGTACAAAGTTATTTTATTTCACTTGTGTTTAAAGTATAAAACTCGTTAATTATATTAACGTATTTATTAAGTTTATTTGACATAAAAATAAGACAAATATGGACTAAAATATATTTTGGTATCTCACTGTTTCAGTTAAATTAACTGAAACAACGCTTGCCTTAATATTATTTTAATAAAATGTTCTATTATTTTGGGTTGCGAAATCTTATTGTAAAAATTGTGAGTTTTAACTATTATACCTATTTTTATAAAATGGGTATTACAAGATCTATGTGGATAAATAGATATTTAAAGGCCATAATAAATGTCGTGATAATGTCCGCATAAAAGATTAGAAATAAAATGTAATTGGATAAATTGTATATGTGGAAATTATATTAAGGTTTAAAGGTCAGAAATTAGAGTAGGATTAAAATGTAATTATGCTAATTCACTATTGTCTGTATTAAATTATATTGCAGTGATTATATCTGTGAACATTTCCTGAAACCAGAAGAACTACTGTGAGTATTTCTTACTCAGTGAGGATGATACATGTGGTTTAGTCTTTAGCAATGTAGTGATTGCTGTTTTATTTAATTGTATGCGTGATAATTGACATTAAATATGTTTAACATGTTTTGGTTGAAATTATGTATATGATGTTGTTTGCATGAATATACTGTGGTATGATATGAGTTTGTTAATAAAAAGACTGGAGGTTTAGGTACCAAGGTGTCAGTGAATTGAGGAGACCAACAGAAACTGAGGTTTACGTACCAAGGCGTCAAGCAATTGACTAGACCAACAGATAAACCGAAAGTTTAGGTACAAAGGCATTAATACACTGATAAGACCGACGGATAAACCAAAGGTTGAAGGGGTAATAGTGAGATAAGATAAGTAAGTAGTAATAACGAAGCTGGCGGGCACAAGGCCCACAGTGGGAGCATAAGTTCCAGTAGTAGACTGGCGAGCACAAGGCTCACAGTCAATATGGGAAGTATGGTTCCAATAAAGGAGATATGACTCAGTAATTAGTGGTAACATGTGACACTAATAATGTGATAAGTAGAGATATGACTTTGAATAGTAAAGAGTTAAAGTAAAAGAACAAGCATGATTGTATGTATGTGGATATAACTGTCATCATTTGGACGCATTGTATATTGTTAGATAAATCAGTGTGTCACTATGTGGTTGATGATCGTTGACTCACTCAACCACAGCATGAAATTGTGATGTTAACTGCAATCACATGCGAGTTTTTGCAGGAATGAAGGAAGCACCTTCTAGTTTGACCTTTAGTTTGTATTAGAATAATATATGATTGTGTAATATTAGTGCCGCCTGTGGCACGTATGTTATCATTTTTAAATGTAATTACAATATCAGAACGAAATGTTATTATTTTATATATTGAGGTTATTTAGTCAGCTCTGATGTGTCATTGTAAAGAAAAAAAATATATTTTTGCTGTCAATTATTTAACTCTGATGACGTCGTAATGTCACGTGGAAATTGAAATTTTCACTTACACATTTTTGTAAAAGGCGGGGAATTACACGCCACATGGAAAAATAAAGTTGAATTGGGATACAACAGTAGATCGGACTAAAAAAATTGATGGGGTGGGTATAATAGCTCGAGATCATATGGGCAAAGTTAGCCTCCAAGTGCTTTGTTCAACGGTACGTCTTAGATCCAGCCACTGTGGAAGCCAATGGTGCGCAACAAGGCATCGAGTTTGGAAGTGATATGGGGTTTCAATCAATTGTTTTAGAGGGTGATGCGTAGGAGGTGGTGTTGGCTCTGGGTAGAGTTGAAGAAGGGTTAGGAAAATTTGGTTGTATTATTGTTGAGGCTAGAGAGTTTCTTATGGGGTTTCAGTCTTGGGCAGTGAGTCATATTAGGCGAGGAGGGAATGAAGCAGCCCATCAACTTGCTAAATTTGTTGTTTCCCAGCAGGTAAACCAAGTATGGGTTGACTCTTACCCGAATTGCCTATCGGAAATTATAAATGCTGAGCAAATTGTTTATGATAATATATAACATTTAAATTCCCCTTAATATATATATATATATGATGGTTGACAAAAAAAAAAAAATTTGAACTAGTTTAATTCATGGTGTAAGGACAAGTTTTCAAAATCATACTGAATTTATTTTGAAAACCTTTTACGCTTTCGAGGTTTTTAATGAAATTCAATTATAAATATTTAGAGGTTTTCAATGTTTTTTTTTTTTTTTTTTTTTTTTTTTTTTTTTTTTAATTCTTTGCGCTTTTGAGTTCAGTAAGCTAAAACTAATCTAGCAGTTACCACCGGGGGCTAATTTATATAATCCATCATAATCTACCATTTTTCTATATCAATATCTCTAACAAATGCAATTCACTTTACTTAGAGCTCTTGTACGTATGTATTTATGCCTCAACCGCTTGATTGCACACATGGTTCCAAATGTCCAATGGTACATTAATTAATATTAATTTTAGAAGAAGGAACTTGGAGGCCGGGTCCCGTTTGGATTGGAGAATTGGAGTTATTGGGGCCCAATTAATCAAGCTTTAATTGAATTGGTAAGGAAATACTAGAGATGCGAAAGACCCTGGTATTTGATTACATTTGAGTACATGTGTATGCTTTGAATGACAAGTCAAAAAGGTTAGGCTTACGAAAGAGTACTGCATGATCTTCCTGGGTGATGATGGTTGTCTTCCAATGAGATTATTCAAATACAAAACTATACATAATCCCTCTTTCCCTCTCCAATACAGAAAAAAAAACATGGGGATCAAATTCAAACAACAAAGAGAAAAATAAAAGATAAAAAATAGCCTTTCCCATCCAACTGTGCATGATTTGATAAGTCAAATTAATTAGGATGTTGCCACTTGCCACTACATGTGGCCCCCCTTGTTCTTTCAACTTTGACAATGACAAGTATCTAGATTTTTATTTATTAATTTTTTATTTTTGTAAGTATAAGTTTTTAGATTTTGAATTGGACAAAATATTACGGGGTTGTTTGTCAAGTGACGGAACAATACTGAATAGTGGGGTTACTGTTCATATACTTATTTTTTCACTTTTTCATATTTTTTAATATCAATCAACATCAAAACATTCTCACTTTTTCACTTTTTATATCACAACAATAATTTTTTATTCACTACAATCCAAAACTTTTTCACTTTTCTATACATTTTTTTATTTATTTTATATCTCATTATTACTTTTTACTAATTCCAAAATTAACAACTCACTATTATGTTCTGTACATGTCTTTGTCAAACAAGCCCACTCTCCCTTTCTCTCTCTCTCTCTCTCTCTCTCTCTCCCCCTATGATGCTTTCCTTATTTTTGGACAGAACTTTTATGGCCATTTCTTGAAAAATGGTATAAAATTTTATAAAAGGTAAAATCAAGGGCCGAACTAATTAAGGGGAGACAAAAAAAAAAAAAAAAAAAAAAGGTAAGACTTTAATTTTAAAAGAATTAAAGAATTATTTTTTAAAATTTTTTAAAATAGTTTGTGGCTTGGGGCTCTTATATTATAAAGATAAATGTTTAGTTTCTTTCTTTTGCCCATATGGTTTTCTAATTTATCAAAAAAGCTTACTAGCTTTTCACAAAATGATAAATTTGGTACACATGGTTTTCACAGCTATCAAAATGTGATCATTCCATCAATCTAATGTAAAAAAAGACTAACAAAGTTTTTGTCATGTCTACAAAAAGCCACATAAGGCTTATCAATTCCGACATGTATATTCTTTTCATATTGACATATCTCTTAAAATAAAAGAAAAGAAAAAAATGGAGTGGCAATGAGAGAAAATCCCCTACGTGGGTAGTGGTTAGATTTTCTAGCGACCCACTCCCACCCTTACAAAGGTGGCCATGGGGTGGCAAAATCCCCCAGGATCCATCTTCTTCCATGTTGGAATGGATCACAGAGGACTCCCCAACCTCCGTGACCACTGTGGAGGAAGGGCGGTCCCCTTTGTGACCCACGCCAACGTGGGAAAGGTTGGATCCTAGGGAACCCCCACCCCTACAACCACATTCGAAAGGGTGTGGGGTCCCCTGCAACCCACCTTCTCCCGCATTGGGGTATGTAGGTCGCAGGGGATCCCCTATCCGCGGGTGGGTCATGTAATACCCCACTCTTTAATTAGGATTGAGTGTAATTTAATTATTGCTTATGTCTGTTAGGGTTGTAGGTTAATCCTTATATCGTCGATTAGGGATGTATATGAATCGAGCTGAGCTGAGCTTCGCATGTTCGAACTCGGATTGACAAATTTTATACGAGTTCGAGCTCGGCCTGTTTTTTTTCTCAAGGGGTTCGAGCTTGGCTTGAACTCGAAAATCATTTATCAAATAAATGAGTGAGAGGTAGACGCTGAGAAAAATAGAGAGGGGTAGAGCATTCTCGGTAATAGAAAAAAAGAAAAATTCAATGTGAAGGTTTTTTTTTTTTTTTTTTTTTTTTTTTTTCCACGCCATTCAATGGGAGGAATAGGAATAGGATTTCATTAAATGAAATGGAGTTGATCTTATTCCCTATGCAAAGAGCTCGAAGTTCTATGCTCAATGTCAAATGAAAGGAAAAATTTCACTCATCCTTTGAAACATTTAAGAGTATTGTAATATCATCAAATTATCAAAAGTTGCAATATGGGTATTCGATGTTTCAGTTCCGTTAGGATTTTTCGCTAGCTCAAATACCTACAAGTGAAATGTCTCTTATACTCTTATAAAATTTATAAAAATATAAATTTATTATTAATTAAAAATTAAAAAACAACAAAAAAAGGGGGCGGACCCACAACTTGGTCGTGGGTCACCAAACCCACGACTAGCAATGGGTAACCAGATCTACAGTATTTTTCTTTTATTTTTATTATTAGTTTTTCTTCTTTTCTATGTTTTTCTTTTTAACTTTATAAATGAGGAGAATTTTTTTCATTTTTTAAAATTATGTTAGTAGTTAACGAAAATCTTAACGGAACTGGGGGTTGAAAGGGGGCAGAAACATTAAACACCCATATTGTAACTTTTGATAATTGTATAGCAACATTGAAAAACCTGTAACAATTCGAAAGGAGTAAGTGAAGTTTTCCCCAAATTAAAATTTGTAACTTGGACTCCTCTTGGTGGCTCCTTAAAGCTAAGTTTCGTTGTGGCAGTATCTGTCAAGTGGGTGGAGTTGAGATTTTTTTTTTCTTCGGAAACGAATTAATAAATAATACTATATTTTTTCTCAGTAAATAAATTTTTCTCAAACAAATTAATGATAGACCTTATTCTTCGTATAACTTCACAAAAGTTTATGCACAAGTTATGCCAAAAAAAATAAAAAAATAAAAAAAATTACAAACTTACTTTGATATCAGAATTTTTATTTGACAAACAATGGAACAAATAACCAATTCTTTAGTAACCAAAAAAAGATCAAGAAAAACAGCAAAATTATTACATCAACAATCAAAATAAAAGTGCTTTTAAAAAAAAAATCATATTACCCACAGAACAGAAATAAAAAAAAGAACGAAGAAGAAGAAGACAAACAACTTCATCTAAGGGAGTATTTGGCTACACAAGGCTACCAACTATAGTAGCTAACTCTATCTATAACCTGGTCAATGTAACATAATATAATGAGATTAACTAAGAAAAGAAGAGGAAGATAAATAAGAAAAAGATTAGAAGTAGAAGAGGAAGATGGTTTATCAAATATTGAGTTCCCTCAAGCTTTACTCTTCTATAATACGTATCTTTTAGGCTTGTGCATTTTTTGCATATAAAAAGTGGCCGTTCAAGAATCAAAGAGAAAAAAGGTAAAAAGAAAGGAAAGAGTCAAATTGCCGAAGAGCGAAGGGAGCTCTTAAGCAATGGGTAGGTGAAAAGGAGAAATGATTGAGGAGACCTTTAATCGTCTCCCTTCACTCTATTTTTAATAAAAAATTTAATTTTATTCAAAAGAGAGTGAGGGGGGACGGTTAAAGGTCTCCCCTCAATCATTTCTCGGTGAAAAGAGAGTGAAAATGTATCATGCCAGGTTTTAAGAAACCATTCTAAATAATTCTATTATTATTAGGGGTGCGGGCCATCATATGAATTTTTTTCCTTGAAAATTTTGGTGGCTAGATGATGAGCTTTTGGGTTTGTGCTTAAAAAATAAAAATTTCATATACTTTTTTATTTCATGAATTATGTTGTGAGAGACAATTTTTATATAATTATTTTTGGGGGACTAAACCACCATATAGATTTTTTTAAAAAAAGTTGGGGGTTGGTTAGTTTGGGTTTAGGCTTAATACGATCGTGTAATTTATTTATTTATTTATTTTTTTTTAACCAGGAATTTTTTGGGGGGGCCAAATCTTTTTTAAGGCCTTAGTCGAGGCCATGCCCCTTCTCTCCCATGTCTTCACTGCTATCCGTGATACTTTCTTCATGTGTATTGGTTTTTATCGACATTAGAGCTGTAAGTGAACAGAACTACTCGTGAATATGTTGAAACTCGGCTCGAATTAACTCGACTCGGGATCGATTTGTTTATTAAATGAACAGAGTTTGAACATATTTTTAAGCTCGTATATTAAACGAGCTGAACATGCCAATACTTGGCTTGATTCGAAGTATGCTTATAAACAAAGCTTGTGAAAACCTGACTCAGCTTGAAAAGTTCGTTCATATATATATATATATATATATATAGTCTTAAAAGAGTCTCTAGTCTTTTCATTCTTGAAGTTCTAGAAAAGTTGTCATCCGAGAGTTAATGCCCTCGTATCAAAAGTCTAAAGTCTCAACCACTCAACTCATATTGATCGTATGGCTTAAATCAAATGGCTCAAGATCCAACGGTTAAATGTTTTAAGGCTTTAGTCTGAATTCTCGGTAATAGGAGAGAGATAATGCTCTCAACCTCACATTAAGGAATAGATCCTCTTCGTTTAATTTAATAAAATAAATATTACCCATTTCAAATGAAAGGTCAAAATAAAATTGAGAATACTATTCCCATAGTTTTTGCCTAATATACTCGATGGATGGAATTGGGAATAGGATGATTGAATTTTGTTGTGACTTTGGAGTTAAATTAAGTCCATTACAATACCAGCAAACAATAATAATAATAAAAAAAGAATGAGATTCAATGGTATTAATGATGAGTAATGATTCACTACCACCTAAATATACAACTTTTCACTACCTTTTCTATGTGGCAAGGTGGTCCCCACCTTAATTTATTTTTAAAAAATAAAAAAACTCAAAAAGTAATGAAGGACGACCTTGCCACATAAGCAAGATGGTGAAAAGATGTATCTTTAGGTGACATTGAATCATTACTCATTAATGATACAAGGGCCCATTCGTGGTCAAAGGTTTTCAAAAGTCAAAACCAATTAAATGCTAAAAAATGATTTTTCTTCGTTACATTACTCTACATCAACTCTACACCAAGATAAATAGAACGTGATACTCATGCATATAAATTTTATATATGTGAATCCTATATACATAAGTCTCAGATCTTATATATCTTATTATAAAATTAATATAAAATAATGTAATGTAAAAATAACATGTCTCGTCGGTCGGTGCTAGAACACCATCGTGTGATGCAAATGCTTTCAAACGCTGAGCTTCACTTATTTAGTAGTTGAGTTTAATTTCTATCGTACAGTCCCAATTCTCAACATATGGATTTGCATACCGTGGGGATTGCCTTTTTGGCTCATCCTTCTTTGTCAAAGCTTTAAGAGAAGGTGACATCATTCGACCAGTCCTTCTCGTTTTGCTTTGGGAAAATGATTTGTCCACCGGGCTTTTTTTATTAAAAAATTAAGTTTTAATAAAAGCAGCATGCTGGGCGACGGTTTCGTCCCTTGTATATCACGGCACTTTTCTTTGTCAATTTTTGCAGGATCAGACTATTTATAATTATTTGTTTGAATTTTAAATAATTTAAAAAAATAATTGTGAGAGATTATTTATGAGATCCACTTGATCATATAAAAATTGAACTGTCCAACCACTTATCCGGTCAAGTGGGTCTCATAAATAATCTCTCACAATATCACCTGTCCGAATTGTCTGAATTTCAAACAAATAATTGTAGAGAATCATTATCCTTCTTCGCAAATCACGACCGATTGTCCTACCAGTAATTTGGGAAAGCATTTTGGGTAACAAAAGCGACATCTTATGTTTTTGTTTTTTTAGTAATGCTATTTAGTAGACTTTTGTACAACTAGATGACGTGACAATAAAAATAACTATTGGATCAGCACTTGTAAGGCAGAAAAAAAAAATTTGCTTATCAAAATACTAATTTTTACTGTCACGTTGTGTATAACAATTGTACAAGAGTCTGCTAAATAGATTTTTTTTTTTTTTTTTTTTTTTTAAGAGTAATGCTATTTAGTACGCTATTATACGACTGTCATACGACTAAGTTGACATAATAGAAAATCAGTCTTTGGATTAGTAATGGCTTATAAAAAGAAAAAAATAATAGATGATCTTCACTAACACGTCATTTCAATTGTATGATAATCATATAACAGAGTGACTTCTCTATCTGTGTGTGTTTATAGTAGTACCTATTTGCTAACTAGAAACTGATGACAAGAAAGGCCTAGACATTGAGAAATTACAAGCGCTCTCTCAAGTCAATAGAGTCATAGCTGACCAGCCTCGCTGATGACAATCTAGAAACTAATGATACCCCAGCTAATGGTATAAAAATAAGGGTTAAATACCTCATTAGTACTTGAGTTTTAAGTGTTTTTAAATTTAGTACCTCAGTTTTGTTTTGTGTCATAGGTGGTACCTGAACTAGGGGTAAAAATCTATTTGGTACCTCTTTTAGATTTTCCGTTCAAATTTTAACGGTTCACCACGTGCCAATTGCTGAGGTTGACATGTGACATTATATATATAAAAAAAAATTGAAAAAAAGAAAAGAAAAGAGAAGAGGGATAGCTAAGCCACTCCTCTTCTTCTTCTTTTTATTTTTTATTTTTTATATAGTACCACGTGTCAACCGACGTGGCGAGCCGTTAAAATTTAGACGGAAAATTTAACAGAGATACCAAATGAGTTTTTATCCTTAATTCAGGTACCACTTATGATACAAAACAAAACTGAGATTTTAAATTTAAAAACACTTTGTTTGGATACAGAATTTTGGAAATAGCATATGATTATGATTTTACTTTTTAAAAAAATAAATTATATTTTATTTAACTTTTTCTAAAAAATCAAATCTCGAAATTCGCAAAATAGAATAAGAATTCAATTAATTCTGATTTCAAAAATTTAACACCCAAACAAAAATCCAAGTACCAACAAGACATTTAATTTAAAAAATAATTGAAGGCGCTTTCAATTCCAAAGTTCTATCATGAAATGTTCCATCAGGAATTAATACCGGGAAATGCTGGATGGGGGACACTCATCCGTCTCCATCACTCATATATAATAAAAAAATAAATTTTTATTAAAAAAGTTGGCTTTGATGGGACATCAAAGCCAACTTTTTAATAAAAAATTATTTTTTTTATAATAAAATGCTCACAGGGACGGATGAGCGTCCCCTGTATAGCAAGTCTCATTAATACGAAGGCTTAGACAATCGAGAAGTGATTCATGGGAATGGTAAACCGTCTCTTGTCTATTATTTTTTATTAAAAAAGTGACCACTCAAGTCAACCGTTTCCTGTCCGTTATCTTTTATTAAAAAAATATTTTTTATTAAAAAAGTGATCACTGATATAACATCAGTGGTCACTTTTTTATTAAAAAATATTATTTTAATAAAAAATGTCGGGTGAGGACGGCAAACTGTTCTAATCATTTTCGTAGACAACATCAGACATCAGTGGTCACTTGTTTATTAATAAAAAATATTATTTTAATAAAAAATGACGGGTGGGGGACGGCAAACTGTCCCCCACCAATCTTTTTCTTAGACAATCACCTTCGGTGGTGTTTGGAATTGAAGGCTGGGAAAATGATTGCTTGGGACGGTTTAAGCACCCATTTATATTAAAAAATTTAATTTTTATTAAAACAGATGAGAGACAATTTTTTAATAAAAAACAAAATTTTTAAGTAAAAGGGAGTGACAGGGGACGGTACCACTTGAAAAGGCTGATAACAAATCACGTCCTCAGCCAACGGCATGAAAACGGCGGCAAAAAGTCGAAATACATATCTTGGCCGTTCGCAGTAGCGGCGCCACCTGAATAGATAAATAAAAAAATATATTACGTGTGCTATATGCCGTTGATTTGATAATTCCCCTACTACATTATAAATATATATTATATAACGTTAACCCATACGAAATCGTTCTCCATTCTTTTCAAAATACCATCCATCTCTTCCTTGCAACCCTCCTTCTTCTTCTTCGATCTTCAAATATTCTTTATCTTTTATTTAACTTTCTTAGAACATGGAATTGGAGCAACCCATGTTGGATTTGGAGCAACCCGTGTTGGATTTGGAGCAACTCATGTTGAGAGAGGCTGTTTGTGCTCAAAAAGTCAGCCAAAACCGTAGAAAACCATGCATTTTCAACCTTCCGATGACCATTGCCATCGCTCTGAATCCTCCGGGACGCTAGAAATGGGTGTCCCGTTGAACTACTCCGCGGAGGAAAAACTATCTTGGCTGCGCTCTCAAATCATTGGCGGCGACGCAGAAATCGATTCTCCTTCCGGGAAAAGAAGACTCACCTATGCGGATCACACTGCCTCTGGCCGGTCTCTTCGATATATAGAAAATTTTATCACCGACAATGTTCTTCCCTTTTATGGTACGCGTACGATTACATTCATTGTAGAATTTGTAGTACAAAGGGTAGTTGAGGGTTATTATTATTTCTTGGATGGGAGAGTTACGTTGCATCAGACTGAGAAAATAATATATAATGAAGTGGGGACTCTACTACTTTACTCATGTTTGACTTGAATATATTCTTGCCTCCAACCAACTGTCAAAGAAAATGATTCATGATTTTCAAGCATTATCGATTAATTTTTGTTTTATATATTTGGTCAGATATTTTTCAACTTTTGAGCACTTCACTCTGAATATATAGGGAACACCCACACTTGTGACAGTTACGTGGGGCACCGGACCACAAAAATGGTGCATGAAGCATCCAAGTACATCAAGAAATGCTTGGGTGGTGGAGAAGATGATGCCCTCTTGTTCTGCGGCTCTGGCTCCACTGCAGCTATCAAAAGGCTTCAAGAAGTAATGGGCATTGCCGTGCCATCAATTTTGAGAGACAGGGTACTAAAATGCCTCACTAAGGAAGAAAGGTGGGTGGTTTTTGTTGGGCCTTTTGAACACCACTCAAACCTTCTTTCATGGCGGCAGAGCTTGGCTGAAGTTGTTGAGATTGGTTTGGATGACGATGGTTTATTAGACATGGAGGCTCTACGGCTACAACTCGAATCATACAAAAATGAAAACAGGCCTATTTTGGGTTCTTTTTCGGCTTGTAGCAACGTGACTGGAATTTATTCGGATACACGAGCAATTGCTAAACTTCTTCACCAACATGGAGGCTTTGTATGCTTTGATTTTGCAGCAAGGTACGTAAAAAAGTTGCTAATTTCGCTATTATATTCCGTTTGTTTCGATGTAAAATAATTTCCGTTGTAAAATATTTTCAACGAATGCTTTGTTTGTTTCGGCATAAAATAGTTTTAGAAAATGATTTCGATATTTTCTGGTGTTTGGTCAGGGCAAAAATAATAGTTAACCGGAAAATGATTCCGTTTGACAAAAAATGCTCAGTTAATTCCAAAAAATGATTTAAATCATTTTCTCCAGATAGCAGACGCAGTCGACTCTCTTTTAAACAATGCAGTCAACCTTCACGCTCAAATAGTCGACCAATGCTAGATTTCGGAATTGATCGATGCCAGAATTTAAAAATTTTTGCCAGAATCCGATGATGTCTGGCCGCTGTTGCCGAATTTTGGCCGACCAAATTCCGGCTAATTTTGCCAATAAAGCCGGAGTTCAACCGAATCTGGCCAAACCGGCTGGATTCCGGCCAGTAAAGCCGGAGTCCAGCCGGATCTGCCCAAATTCCGGCCATACGGCTAGAGTCCAGCCGTATTAGGCCAGATTCTGGTCGGGATCTTGCTAGGACAGCTGGAGTCTGGCTAGATCTGGTTGAAATTTGGCAAGATTCCGGCCGAATTTGGCCAGATTTTGGCCATACAGCCGGAGACCAGTCGTATTAGGCCAGATTCCGGCCGGATCTGGCTGGGATCTTGCCGGGACAGTTAGATTTCAGCCAGATTACGACCATACAGCCGGAGTCCGACCGTATTAGGCCAGATTCAGGCCAGTACAGCCGGAATCCAGTTGTATTAGGCTTGATTCCGGTGACGGCGACAACGTTGCCAGATTCCATTTTTCACCGCTGGAAATTTTTTTCGTGCAAACCAAAAATGGAATTCGGCAACGTTTGGTCGCCGTCGTTAGATTTCGGCCAAATTCGCCAGAATCTAGCCTAACATAGCCAAACTCCGGCTGTATGGCCAGAATCTGGCCAGATTCCGGCTAGATTTGGTTAGACTCTGGTTGTCCAAGCAGGATCGTGGCCAGATCAGGCCGGACTCCGACTTTACTAGCCGGAATCCTACAGATTTGCCAGATTCGGCCGGACTTCGGCAGTATTGGCCAGAATCCGGTGACAGAGGCCAAACGTCGTTGTATTCTTGCAGAAATTTCTAGATTCCGACACCAATCGATACTGAAATCTGGCGATGGATGACTGTTTGAGCGTGAAAGTCGACTGCGTCTGCCATTTGGAAAAAAATGATTTACGTTTTTAAAAAACGTAAATCATTTTATGAAATTAACTAAGCATTTTTTGTCAAACGGAAATAATTTTTCCGTTGACTATTATCTTTGCCCCCACAAAACACCAGGAAATGTCGAAATTATTTTTCAGAAATCATTTTATGTCGAAACAAACGGAGCATAAGTTTATAATCTTACGGAATTAAGGTGCTAATTTTCTTTGTCCTGAAATTTTAATGTGTTTAGCGGTCCTTACGTGGAGATTGACATGAGGTCTGGGGAGATCGATGGCTATGACGCCATTTTCCTTAGCCCACATAAGTTTCTTGGTGGCCCCGGATCGCCCGGCATTCTTCTGATGAGCAATGCACTCTATCTGCTAAAATCTTCTCCACCATCAACTTGTGGAGGTGGAACTGTTAATTATGTCAACGGCTTAAATGAAAAGGTAATTTGGATAATTCTGTCTCCTTAAAATCAACTCCAAACTGAAATAGCACACCCCTTAACCAACCCATGAACAATTCCAGTGAAATTGCCAAAAAGTTCTAAGCAGAAAATGTTGATAAAACTTCATGTCAATTGCAGGACACACTATACTTGGAGGACATCGAAGAAAGGGAAAATGGTGGCACTCCTCAAATAATCCAGACAGTTAGAGCAGCATTGGCTTTCTGGGTAAAGGAATACATTGATTACCAAGTGATTGAGAAACAGGAGCAAGCCTACATACAGAGAGCGCTTCAGAGGCTTCTCCCAAATGAGAACATTTGGATTCTAGGAAATACAAGCACCAAGCGACAAGCTATCATTTCTTTCCTCATTTACAGTACTTCAAATTCCTCCTTGGCTGACCCCAAAGAAAATGGCAGAGAGGTAAGGGGGGCGCTTAACATGTGGGAAGAGACTGGGAACAAGAGAGACATGCCTCTTCATGGACCATTTGTTGCATCACTCTTGAATGACCTGTTTGGCATCCAGGCTCGAGGTGGGTGCGCTTGTGCTGGACCCTATGGTCAAGCCCTGCTTAATGTCGATGACACCCATTCACTTGCCTTCAGAGCTGCTATTTTAAAGGTAAATAATCTCTAAATCCTGCCGCGAAACTCTAAAAATTATCATGATTTTGAGCAGGATTTTCCTTACCTTTAATTTATAGGGCTACGTCGGAACAAAACCCGGATGGACTAGGATCAGCTTTCCCTACTACATGTCGGAGGAGGAGTTTGAGTTTATTTTAGCTGCAGTGGAATTTGTAGCTATTTATGGGCAACGGTTCCTTCCTTTGTACCGCTTCAATTGGAGAACAGGAAGCTGGGGTTGTAAGAAGAAGGCACTGAAGGAGCTACTCGGGAAGGAAAACAATTGCAACGTTCGAATTCACGTCTTACCGTTGGCCAATTCCATGCATGCAGTAAACTTAGAAGATGACAATTCTAAAGCTTCCGGCGATGGAGGGGCTGAACAAATAAAGAAGATAAGTAAATACAGAGCTTATTTAGAAGCGGCAAAGTACATTGCTAGTCTGCTTCCCAAGTTCCCTTCTCGGGGTAGGCTTCCGGAGGACATTGATACCAACCTTCTCCTATTCAGAGTCTAGACTCTAGACAGTCTACTTCCTATTGTTGTTTCTTACTACTTTTGTATATGAAAACCGTGTTTTAAAATAATTTATAGAGTTATATACGTTTTGGCCCAATGTGGTTTAAAGACTTTATTTTTTGATTTTTGTGGTTCATTTTATATCGTAGATGGTACCTCTGCCCAACTTCCTATTTAAAAATTGACGGAAGTCTACGTTAATACCTCTATGCCTAATTAAAAATTAAAAATAAAAAATAAAAAAACTGAAAATAATAAAAACTTAAATTAAAATAAAAGCTTTAAAAAATGAAAATAAAATAAAATGAGGAGCCACCCCTTTGGGTAAAATGGGGGTGTCCGGTTTGGAGATGACTGAGCCACTCCCATGGCCTTTGGGGGTGGTTCGGCCACCCACAAAGATCAAAATAGGGGTGACCGAAATCACCCCCAAGAGCCACCTAGACCGGTCGGTCTGGGGGTGGTCGAACCACTTCCGTGGTCCATTGATGCAGGAGAAGATTGACTTTAGGGTGGATTTATTTTATACATGTGTGCTTTAGTTTTCTTTTTCAAATAAGGATTGAGTTTTTTTTTTTATTTTATGCATGTGTGTTTTAGTTTTCCTTTTCAAATAAGGATTAGGTTTTTCCTTTTTCATTAAGATTTCAAATTTCTTTCCCAATTAGGATTTCTTTTCATTTTCCTTGTTAAATTAAGAGGTACCTAACCAATATAAAGACATCTAGTCTTTGTTATTTTTCAATCAAGTTTTGAAGTATCAATTAAATTTTAAGTCTTTCTGAGTTATTTCTCTGTTTGCTTATTTGCGGCAATTAGGGGTTATCTGTTATTTTCTCTCTTCTTGAATTCCCTTTTCTATATTCAATTCATAGTTTCTGCTGCTATCATATGCTATCAGAACAATCTTAGTTCTGCCCGGCGTCAGTTGGTATCAGAGCTTAAGCGTCTTCTTGGGGTGAACTTTTCATCAGCTTTCATGGCTGGTGGTCGTGGTCGGCGTGGACAGGTTCCAAATGAGGAAGTCTCCTACCATAAACGTGATGTACAAAACGTGACGATTGAAGACTTGTAGAGGCAGGTGGTAGAGTTAACCCAGAGTCTAGTGGCGCAAAACTTGGAAAAAGATCGCGAGATGGATGATCGCGATTCAGATTCCAGCTTTGAGAACCCATATCATAATCCTATATTGGGTCGGGAACAGCTTGGTTGGGAACACCGATATGAAGACTTAGGCTTCAAAGTTGAGCTTTTAGAATTTTCTGGCACTCTACAAGCCGAAGGCTTCATTGATTGGCTACACGAAGTAGAGCGGATCTTTGATTATAAGGAAGTTCTAGATTGCATAAAGGTGAAGCTTGTCTCCATCAAGCTAAATGGTCGTGCATTCGCTTGGTGGGAGCAATTGAAGAGATCACGGGATAGACAAGGCAAGCCATAGATCTGTGATTGGGAGAAAATGAAGAAGAAGATGAAGGGACACTTTTTACCCTTTGGATACACCCAGACGATTCAACGGCTTCATATGCTGAGACAAGGTGCGAAATCTGTTGATGAATACACCGAAGAGTTCTACCAATTGGTTGCTCGAAACGACTTGTCATAGACCGAAGAGCAGTTGGTGGCACAATACTTGGGTGGTTTGCGGCAATCCCTACAAGACGTCCTTAGTCTCCACTCCCTCTGGACGGTTTTTGAAGCCTACCAGCGTGCCTTGACTGTAGAAAAGCAGCAAACCTGAAGCAATACCAGATCTACACCAAGAGGAGATCAGAATACACGAGGAGTTCATCCTCAAGAACCTTGTCCTAATCCTCAACCTATGCAAGGCCAGAGTTCCAACTCCAACATTCGCTGTTTCAGATGTGGTTAGCCCGGTCATCGAGCGATCGATTGTCGAAAGCCTGCAAGCAAAACGGGTAAGAATCTCTCAATTGAAGATGAAACAGTAGAAGAAATCAACATCGGAGATCTTGTATTTTATGATAGCAATAAAGACGAGATTTTGTATGGAGATGGGCACGAGACTCTTGTTGTCAGAAAAAGTTTGCTTGCTCCAAAAGATGACTCCGAAGAAGATTGGTGAAGAACCAATATTTTTCATACCACATGCATGGTCGTGGAACATGTTTGCAAGGTTATTGTTGAAAATGGTAGTTGCGAGAATGTGGTGTCATAGGATGAAGTTAAGAAGCTTCTGTTGAAGACTGATCGCCATCTAAAACCATACAAATTGTCCTGGTTGAAAAAGGGAAGTGAGGTAACAGTAGATAAGAGGTGTTTGGTTTCTTTTTCAATTGGAAAGAAATATTTCGATAATGCATAGTGCGATGTAGTGTCTATGGATGCATGCCATTTATTACTAGGTAGGCCTTGGCAGTATGATCGAGGCGTTGTCCATGATGGGCGGCAAAATACCTATACTTTGAGCATCAAGGGAAAGAAGGTGGTGTTAGCACCTCGGCGAGAAGGACTCATCCCTATACCAGTGATTGAGAAGGGCGTTAATCTCTTGTCAATGTCTCAGTTCCTGAAGGAAATAGAAGAGGAGGGTGTTGTGTACACCTTGATGACATGTGAAAAGGGTTCCATAATAGATGATGACGTGTCAGTGGCGTTACGAGAGGTATTGGCTGAGTTTGCTGATTTGATGCCAGAGGAACTACCCCTTGGTTTGCCACCCGTGAGAGATATAGCGTTGTGTACACCCATGAGGATCTGAAGAGTTGCAAAGCCAAGTGACAGAGTTGCTAAAAATGGGTTATAATTACATTCGAGAGAGCATGAGTCCATGTGCAGTTCCCGCTCTTTTAGTTTCGAAAAAGGATGGATCGTGGCGCATGTGTGTTGATAGCAGAGCCATCAATCGAATCACGGTAAAGTATAGATTTTTGATTCCCTGTTTAGACGACATGCTGGAACAGATAGCAGCTTCTAAGTTTTTTTTTTTTTTTTTTTTTTTTTTTTTTTTTTTCCAAAATTGACCTTACGAGCGGGTATCACCAGATAAGAATTAGACTTGGAGATGAGTGGAAAACGACATTCAGAACGCATCATGGGTTGTACGAGTGGATGGTCATGCCTTTTGGGATATCCAACACACCTAGCACGTTCATGCGGTTCATGCATCAGGTGTTGCGGCCTTACATGGGTGATGAGTGCCAAATATTGTGTATTTGGACCCCTTGATTTGCACTAGTTAGGCCTTTAGCCTTGTTATTTTTCTAATGTTTTGGTTAGTTTTGTGTTTTCTGCTTTTGTAGGACAATAAGAGAGGAATGACAAAATTTATAAGGAAATAGCTGGAAATTCGGAGATCCTAAAAAGTCGATCGATCGAACTTAAAATTCGATCGATCGAATATTTGCCCGAAGTCGATCGATCGAAATAAAAGTCGATCGATCGAATTTTCCCAGAAACTGCTTTTGCAGAGCGCGCCAGAATGCCCAATCAGAAGCCAAAAAGCAGTCCTCCCTCTGATTTCCGCTGCAGAACACGCTGGTTTCGTGTTTGGGGTTGTCTCTAGCTGCAGAAGAACCCTAGAGGAGGGTAGATGAGTCATTTCTTGCCATGGCTTCCTTCTATAAAAGCCATAGCCATCCCCTTGTTGAGAGGGTGGTAGAGAGAGTAGGATAGAGCAGAAACTTTGTAGTTAGTTTTAATTTCGTGCTTATTGTAGTGTAATTCAGTAGTTTATTTTCAGAATACTTTCTCTTTGTAGAGTTTTTCTTTCATTTCCATGGTTGTTCATCATTTTATTGTGGTGTTCTTAGTCATGGAAGGCTAGTAACCTCAACTAGGGTTGAGGATGAAACCTTTCCATTGATGACACTCACAACCTTGCTGTACCACTTGCACATTTAATGATATATCATTTTGGTTATTCAAGTTCCATTCATTTAATGCTTGATCTTTTGCAATGAATGTGGTTAGTGGTGGTTAGAGGACATTTTATGTGTTTCAACCGACCAATACATTGTTTTATCGGTTTGAATGATGATATCCATTGTGATTGAATGATACATTGGATGTTTTGATTTCAATCGGTACTCTTTGTGATTTGTCAATGTGTTGGATTCATTTAATGGTCCTTGGGTCTATGGTTAAGAAACTTGAATAACACCCTAAGCTTAATGTTCTTTGGGCGTTCAAGTGGAAACCAAGAGTGTGAGTTGTAGGATTTTGTTTGGTGGATTCCTTAACCTTAGTTCCTTTTATTTTACATATTTCATTACATCTCTTTCATTTAGTCTTTTGTTCTTGAATCAAGTCTCAAACCTTTGGAACTAGGTTAAAATGAGGTTGATTAAACAAGATACCAATATTTGACCATTTCCCTGTGGGATCGACCTCGCACTTGCATAACACTATATTGCAAAACGATTCGTGCACTTGCGAGTACTATTTAAAACACATCAAGTTTTTGGCGCCGTTGCCGGGGAAATCGGTTCAAAAATTGGTTTTTGTTTGATTGATTTTGTTTTTCTACTAGTTAGATAGATTTTTGTTTCATTTTTACTGTTGTTTAGCTTCTGTTCTGCATTCTAAGTCTTTTCTTTGTTTTTCCCGGATCTGTTCTGCAGCTTCTGCAACTTACTGGGTGCCCTGAAGAATCGATCGATCGAAAATAAATTCGATCGATCGACCTTCGATCGATCGACTTGAAATCTGCACTATAAATATTCGATCGATCGACAATATATTCGATCGATCGACTTTCGATCGATCGAAATATACTTCGATCGAACGATTTTCTGCACAGCAGCAGCTCGGAGTTAGGTGAGTATCACTGTTCCAGTACCTTTTTTATGTCCATTTTGTGCATTTTTTGTTCATAATTTGTTTCTGTTTAATAGTATTTTGCTGTTTGTTTAAATTTTCTTTTAGATTATTATAACTGAGTTCAAATTTTGTTTAGTTTGTGTTTTATATTATCTTCAATTTGTTTTATTTTGTTCTAAAAAAAAAAAAAAAGAGATTTTCTGTTCTATTTTTGTTTCTGTTCCTGGCCCTGCAAAATTTCGAACATTCGATCGATCGAGTATAGAGTTCGATCGATCGACTTTCGATCGATCGACCACTACATTCGATCGATCGACCTCAACTAAGAAGGCAGCTCCTGGATAAGATCAGTAGCAGAAAATTTTTACCAAAAATTCTTTTTGGTCCCAACTTGTAAGTATTCTTATCTTGACTTTTACTACTGTTTTAGTGAAAATTGTATGCATTTGTGCTAGTCTTTACAATTTATCTTAGTTGTGTTATTTTTCTTTGTTATAAAAAAAAAAAAAAAAAGGAAAATATTTTGCTAGTAGGGGTACTTAGCAATCTTAAGGCAATGTCAAGGTGAATTCTGGCAAGGATTGGTCTTGGGATTTAAGTGTGTCCATTGAGACCCCCCTCACCTACCTGGGAATTAGCCTAGATTGTACTTTGGAGAACTTTGTTCCCTGTTAGCAACTTATTTTCTTTAATTTTTGTTTTTTTTTTTTTTTGTTTGTTTGTCTTTTGGTTGAATATTTGTATATGTTTGGTGTATGCTTGGTAGAAGATCATTGAACTTAGACTTGACATCTTTAGATCCCGAAATTGAAAGAACTCTTAGGAGAAATCTTAGAAATTCTATTGAGATGGGAGATAACATGCATGCAAATGAAAATGAGAGGAATCGGGGAGAAAACGTGGATCATACTAGAACACTTAGGGATTTGTTTGCACCCGTTGCAACAAATTCTCCTTCATGTATCGTGTTACCCCCAACCAATGCCACTCATTTTGACCTCAAGCCTCATGTCATTCAACTCTTACCCGCATTCCATGGCTTGGACCTCGAAAATCCTTATAGCCATGTGAAGAAATTCAAGGACATCTGTGCCACCTTCAAATTTCAAAATTTTTCTGAAGAGTCTGTGCATCTTAGGCTATTTCCTTTCTCACTCCATGATAGGGCCAAAGCATGGTTGGATTCAAACATGCCTGGTTCCATCACTTCTTGGGAGAACTTGCTCAACAAGTTCTACAACAAATTCTTCCCCATGTCCAAAGTCAATGAGTGTAGGAAGGAGATAAGCTCATTTACTCAAGAAGAAGATGAGAAATTTTCTGAGAGTTGGGAGAGATTTCAAGACATGCTGATCAAGTGCCCTCCGCATGGATACGAGAAATGGAGACTGGTGCAATTTTTCTATCAAGGATTAACCCAATCCAATCGTAGCATGATCGAGTCGATGAATGGAGGCGCATTTCTAAGTTTGACGGGAGAGGAAGCGTATAGGACCTTAGATCAGTTATCCGACAATTCCCAACAGTGGGATTTTTCTAGCTGTCGAGATAGAGCTGCTCGCATTCAGAAGAAGGGAGGCATCTATGAGGTTAAGGAGGATATAAAATTAAAAATGAAGATAGATGCCCTCACCAAAAAGGTCGAAGCCCTAGTTGTTAGCAAAACCATGAATGCTGCCAACCCATTCCATGTTGACTGCTGTTCCATCTGTGCTAGTCCCTTGCACTTAGCACAGACTTGCCCATCATTGCCTGCTTTTGTCGAATCCCCAATGGAGCAAGTGAACGCTTTCAACGATTATCGAAAGCAAGCCAATGGACCTTTCTCCGAATCGTACAATCAAGGGTGGCGGAACCACCCTAACTTTTCTTGGAAGCAGAACCAGCCTTTGGCCCAAGGGGGAGCTCCTCACCAATCTCATTCTCAATACCCCCCTGGTTTTCATCAGCCGGTTCATCATCAAAGCCGTCCATCCCAGCCAGCACCATCATACCAGTCCCCCACTCAAGCCCCTGCCTCTTCTTCACAATCATCGTTGGAAGACACTCTTAAGGCCTTCATCCAGATTACCGGCCAATCCATCAGTGACGTGAAGAATGCTACCATGGTGAACACTCAAGCTATTGCCAAGATGGAGACCCAGATCGGGCAAATTGCTAGTCACCTGGGGGAGAGAGAGAAGGGAAAGCTCCCTAGTCAGCCTGTGCCAAATCCGAAGTTGCAGTTTCATGAGGGAGGATCATCAAATGCAGTGCATGGGCAGGAGCAAGTGCAAGCCGTTGTCACCCTTAGATCGGGGAAACAAGTGGACAACCAAGTGGTTCAACCAGAAGAGAACCCTGCTACACAAGGAGAACAAGGAAGCAGGAGCGTCGAGAAGAAAGATGCCGAGCCATCTACATTAGCTCCGACCATAGAGACTCCTCCTCCTAGGCCGTTTATACCTAGGGCGCCTTACCCTGATAGACTTCTTGCGCCCAAGAAAGGAGGAACATTCGAGGACATTCGGGAGGTATTCAAACAAGTGCAGATCAACATTCCATTCTTGGATGCCATCCAGCAAGTGCCGTCTTACGCCAAGTTCTTGAAGGACTTAATCACCGTCAAGCGGAGGAACAATGTCCCGAGGAAAGTTTGTCTGACCGAGCAAGTCAGCTCAATCCTCCAATACCGGCTGCCCATCAAATACAAGGACCCTGGATGTCCTACCATCTCTTGCACCATAGGAGTCAGCCACATTGAGAAGGCTCTGCTTGACCTTGGAGCCAGCGTCAATCTCCTACCCTATTCAGTTTACCTGCAATTAGGTTTAGGAGAATTGAAGCCCACCTCCATGACATTGCAATTGGCTGATCGGTCAGTTAAGATACCACGGGGAATAGTCGAGGATGTTTTGATCAAGGTGGATAAGTTTTACTTCCCCGTGGATTTCATAGTGCTTGACACCGAGCCGGTACAGAACGTTGGAGTTCAGATACCGGTAATCCTAGGGCGACCATTCTTAGCTACGGCTAACGCCCTGATCAACTGTAGGACGGGGGTAATGAAGATCTCATTCGGCAACATGACGGTAGAGTTGAACATTTTCACCATCAGCAAACAGCCGAGGGAGTGCGATGAGATCAACAATGTCTGCTTGATAGAGGAAATCCTAGAGGAAAGCATTGAAGAATCAAGCATTCAAGACCCCCTGGAAGCATGCCTTGCTCAATTTGGAGAGGATCTGGACTTGGATGTCCTGCTTGAGCAAGCAAATGCTGTTTTGGAGTTTGCTCCTCTGGAGAGCAAGAAGGAAGAGGAGGCAGCAGTACCTGAGCCTCCAAAGAAGGAACTTAAGCCCCTACCGGACAATCTCAAGTATAAGTTCCTCGGTCCAGCAGAGACTTTACCTGTAATCATAGCTTCAGATCTTCAAACCGCTCAGGAGGAGAGGTTGTTAGATGTCTTGAGGGAGCATAAGGAAGCTATAGGCTGGACCATTGAAGACATTAAGGGAATTAGCCCCTCGGTGGTGATGCATAGGATACACTTGGAGGAAGACACCAAGCCATCAAGGGAGCCACAGAGAAGGCTCAACCCGACCATGCAAGAAGTCGTCAGAGGAGAAGTCATCAAGTTGTTAGATGCTGGCATCATCTACCCCATCTCTGACAGCAAATGGGTGAGCCCCATACATGTCGTGCCCAAGCGAGCTGGAGTTACAGTCGTGCAGAACAAGGAAGGCGAGTTGGTTCCAACTCGAGTACAGTCTGGATGGAGAGTCTGCATCGACTACCGCAAGCTGAACACCGCCACCAGGAAAGATCACTTTCCTCTACCATTCATTGATCAAATGGTGGAACGGTTGGCCGGGCACGAGTATTATTGCTTTTTGGACGGTTATTCTGGATATAACCAGGTCCCTGTGGACCCTGAAGACCAAGAGAAGACGACCTTCACTTGTCCGTTCGGAACGTTCGCCTACCGACGCATGCCCTTTGGCTTATGCAATGCACCAGCTACTTTTCAGCGGTGCATGATCAGCATCTTTTCTGATATGGTAGAGCGTTTCCTGGAGGTGTTTATGGACGACTTTTCGGTTTTCGGGTCATCTTTTGAGGAATGTTTGCACCACCTCACGTTAGTTTTGGAGAGGTGTAAAGAGAAGAACCTAGTGCTCAATTGGGAGAAGTGCCATTTTATGGTACAACAAGGAATCGTGCTCGGGCACGTCATCTCTCGTCGGGGGATTGAAGTCGACAAGGCGAAGGTAGATCTGATATCCAACCTTCCTCCCCCACGGACGGTGAAAGAGGTTCGCTCTTTTCTGGGCCATGCAGGATTCTATCGGCGATTCATTCAGGACTTCAGCAAGATCGCCCGACCCTTGTGCAAACTGTTGGTGAAGGAGGCCCCTTTCATTTTTGATGAAGATTGTAAGAAGGCATTTGGGGCCTTGAAGGCAATTCTGACGTCCACACCCATCATTCGGCCCCCGAGCTGGGGTACACCTTTCGAGATCATGTGTGACGCATCCGATTACGCCGTTGGAGCTGTGTTGGGGCAGCGCATTGACAAACTTCCCCACGTCATTTACTATGCAAGTCGGACTCTGAACGACGCCCAGCTGAATTATTCGACCACTGAGAAGGAGCTGCTGGCAGTCGTTTTTGCTCTGGATAAGTTTCGATCCTACCTATTAGGATCGAAAGTCATCATCTACTCGGATCACGCGGCATTGAAGTATCTTTTTTCCAAAAAGGATGCTAAATCTCGCCTCATCCGGTGGATTTTGCTCTTACAAGAGTTTGACATTGAGATTCGGGACAAGAAGGGTTCCGAAAACGTGGTAGCTGATCATCTCTCGAGGATCACCGTGGACTTCACGGAAGAAGCCGCCCCCATTTCAAAAACCTTCCCCGATGAGCAGTTGATGCATATCGCTCATGCTCACTCACCATGGTTCGCTGACATAGTGAACTATCTTGTCACCGGTCAAATGCCTTTGCATTGGGGACGGCAAGATAAGTCCAAATTTCTGTCCATGGTGAAGAATTTTTTCTGGGACGATCCTTACTTGTTCAAGTATTGTCCCGATCAGATCATTAGGAGATGCATTCCCTAGCCTGACCAATCTAGTGTCATTTCCTTTGTCATGATCATGCCTGTGGAGGCCACTTCAGTGCGAAGAAGACCGCTGCAAAGATTTTGCAGTGCGGTTTTTACTGGCCCACCATCTTTCAAGACGCTCACACTTATTGTGTTGCATGCGAGCGCTGTCAGAAGCTAGGGAGTATTTCACGTCGAAATATGATGCCCCTCAACCCGATTCTTATTGTTGAGATTTTTGATGTATAGGGCATTGATTTCATGGGACCTTTCCCAAACTCCTTCGGCTATCTGTACATTTTGGTTGCTGTGGACTACGTGTCCAAATGGGTAGAGGCAGTTGCCTGCAAGACCAACGACCACCGAGTTGTGGTCCAGTTTTTAAAAGACACTATATTTGCTCGTTTTGGTACTCCTCGAGCAATTATTAGTGATGGAGGAAAGCACTTCTGCAACCGGGTCTTCGAACAGCTGATGAAGAAATATTGCATCACGCACAAGGTTGCCACTCCTTATCACCCTCAGACGAGTGGACAAGTGGAGGTTTCAAACAGAGAGATCAAGAGGATTTTGGAGAAGACGGTGAACCCGTCAAGAAAAGATTGGTCTCTCCGGTTGAACGATGCATTATGGGCATACCGGACAGCGTTCAAGACACCGATTGGCATGTCACCTTACCGTATCGTGTACTGGAAAGCATGCCATTGCCTGTGGAGTTGGAGCACAGAGCTTACTGGGCCATTAAGCAGCTGAATTTTGATCTCACAAAGGCTGGCTCCCAGAGGAAGCTCCAACTCAATGAATTGGAAGAGCTGAGGAACGATGCCTATGACTGTGCTAGGATGTACAAAGCACGGATGAAGAAGGCTCACGACCAGAACATATTGAGACGATCTTTTGAGCCTGGTCAGAAAGTCCTTCTTTACAATTCACGTCTGCATCTGTTCCCAGGGAAGCTCCGATCTCGATGGATAGGCCCCTTCATAGTTCGATCAGTGTTTTCTTATGGGGCCATTGAGATTGAGGATCCAAAAAATGGCAGCACGTTCAAGGTGAACGGGCAACGACTGAAGCCATTTTTGGAGTTACAGAGCTCGGAGGTTGAGACGACCCTTTTAGAGGACCCGAGTTACTCGGAGTGATTGTCGTCAGGATGGAAAGTCTGGCTGAAGACTGAAAACTTAGCGCTTGTGGGAGGCAACCCTCATCATTTTTCCCTATCATTTGATTTTCTTTTTTTTTGTGTTTTAGTTGTGATTTTCAGGACAGTGTCTGCCGTTCAAGTTTGGGGGAGCGCTTCTCTTACAGTGTGCCCAACTTGCATCACCCTTCGGTATTGTATCTCTAGCCACATTGGGGACAATGTGTTATTCTAGTTTGGGGGTGGGGTAGACATTTCTGTCTGTTTTCATTTAATTCTTGTTTTGTTGCCTTGTTAATACTCATTCAAAAAAAAAAAAAAAAAAATGCTTTATTGTTAGTTGAGCATGGTTACATCTTACTATGGTTTGCATCTCATTGGTTCGTTTAAAATGTTGAATTTTGCATATCATTAAATCTGAGATCTTTTGACTCATTTTTGGATTAGAGAGACTTGACATGTTTAAACTGTTCATCACAAGCACATTAGCATTTGTTTCTGTGGGGTATGAGATTTGAATTAAAATCTATGTGTCCTGAGATTTGTAGGATGACTTGTTGATGAAACCTTGGCTTATTGATATATATACAAAAAAAAAAAAAAAAATGTGTTTAGAATAATATCACCAATTTTGACTTTTCATTGAGTAACCGGGCCCCTTGCCTCATTAAGCATTGGGTGTTCGCGTAAAAAGATGAGAATTTCAGCTTGGATGATGGTTTGGCTAGTTTGACTTCGTAGCCTTTTTGACTTGAGTAAATAAGCCCTTAGGGATTTTTTACATCTAGTGCCCTAAGACCATCTGGTTTGGGAGTCACTGGCCCAACACTCGTTACATAGGTCAATTAGAAAGCTTAAAGGAGTCAAACATTGCACAGCCGACACAAAATAATAATAAATGATAATAAATATATGATGAGCCTTGGTTATTTGACGGAAGTCCTGCGAATTTTCTGGATATATGTGCTTTGAGGAAAATCGAAACCCCATGATTCTATGCTATTCACACCTTACACTTTTGAACATGTGTTGTCTCAATTTTCCATCTATGAGTTGATCGATTTTTGATAACATGATAATGTGATATTCATTTTGTTAAAAATGCTCATGATGTGTGAACCATGTGTTTAAATGATGATTTTCGCTCAATTGATAATGCTGCATTTCAGTGTTTGTGGGTACCACTTCTGGCAAACCCTCACGAGACTTCACTCGTCCACTAGGGAGTCCTAGGGGTTTAAAAGGCTTATTGCATATGCTAAATGCAATCGTTTATCCCACGAAAGAGGACTTATGTTTCATGCTTTGATTTTGTTTTTCATTTTGTTTTTGCTAAGGGACTAGCAAAATGTAAGTTTGGGGGTATTTGATGAGTGCCAAATATTGTGTATTTGGACCCCTTGATTTGCACTAGTTAGGCCTTTAGCCTTGTTATTTTTCTAATGTTTTGGTTAGTTTTGTGTTTTCTGCTTTTGTAGGACAATAAGAGAGGAATGACAAAATTTATAAGGAAATAGCTGGAAATTCGGAGATCCTAAAAAGTCGATCGATCGAACTTAAAATTCGATCGATCGAATATTTGCCCGAAGTCGATCGATCGAAATAAAAGTCGATCGATCGAATTTTCCCAGAAACTGCTTTTGCAGAGCGCGCCAGAACGCCCAATCAGAAGCCAAAAAGCAGTCCTCCCTCTGATTTCCGCTGCAGAACACGCTGGTTTCGTGTTTGGGGTTGTCTCTAGCTGCAGAAGAACCCTAGAGGAGGGTAGATGAGTCATTTCTTGCCATGGCTTCCTTCTATAAAAGCCATAGCCATCCCCTTGTTGAGAGGGTGGTAGAGAGAGTAGGATAGAGCAGAAACTTTGTAGTTAGTTTTAATTTCGTGCTTATTGTAGTGTAATTCAGTAGTTTATTTTCAGAATACTTTCTCTTTGTAGAGTTTTTCTTTCATTTCCATGGTTGTTCATCATTTTATTGTGGTGTTCTTAGTCATGGAAGGCTAGTAACCTCAACTAGGGTTGAGGATGAAACCTTTCCATTGATGACACTCACAACCTTGCTGTACCACTTGCACATTTAATGATATATCATTTTGGTTATTCAAGTTCCATTCATTTAATGCTTCATCTTTTGCAATGAATGTGGTTAGTGGTGGTTAGAGGACATTTTATGTGTTTCAACCGACCAATACATTGTTTTATCGGTTTGAATGATGATATCCATTGTGATTGAATGATACATTGGATGTTTTGATTTCAATCGGTACTCTTTGTGATTTGTCAATGTGTTGGATTCATTTAATGGTCCTTGGGTCTATGGTTAAGAAACTTGAATAACACCCTAAGCTTAATGTTCTTTGGGTGTTCAAGTGGAAACCAAGAGTGTGAGTTGTAGGATTTGGTTTGGTGGATTCCTTAACCTTAGTTCCTTTTATTTTACATATTTCATTACATCTCTTTCATTTAGTCTTTTGTTCTTGAATCAAGTCTCAAACCTTTGGAACTAGGTTAAAATGAGGTTGATTAAACAAGATACCAATATTTGACCATTTCCCTGTGGGATCGACCTCGCACTTGCATAACACTATATTGCAAAACGATTCGTGCACTTGCGAGTACTATTTAAAACACATCAATGGGAAAGTCCGTTGTTGTGTACTTTGACGATATCCTCATCTATAGCCCCTCGCATGAGACGCACCTAGAACATCTCAGAGATGTTTTCGAAACACTACGAAAAGAGTGTTTATATGTCAATCGGAAAAAGTGTTCATTTCTTACTACCTATGTTACTTTTCTTGGTTTTGTTGTGTCTACTGATGGCATTCATGTAGATCAGTCTAAGGTGACATCAATTCTAGAGGGGCCAATACCCAAGAGTATACATGATGTCTTTCCACGGATTGGCTTCAATCTACCGACGGTTCATCTGAAATTTCAGTGCATTGATTGCACCAATCACATAGTGCTTAAAGGCTCGAACTTTCCATTGGACTGAAGAAGCCGATACAAGTTTTCAACTGGTGAAGCAAAAGATGACAAAAGCACTTGTTCTCACTCTTCCATACTTCGAGAAGATTTTCGAAGTCAATTGTGATGCATCTGGCGTTGGTATTGGCGGTGTCCTAAGCCAAGAGGGGAGTCCAATCGCCTTTTTCAGTGAGAAGTGTTTAGGGTGAAAGAAGAACTATTCCACCTATGATTTGGAGTTCTATGCCATTTTACAGTCTTTGAAGCACTTGCATCCCTACCTAGTGCAAAAGGAGTTCATCCTTATCACTGATCATGAGGCCCTCAAGTATATCAATGGCCAGCAGAAGCTCAACCGCATACATGCCAAATGGGTTGCCTACCTTTAGGAATTCACTTTTTCCTTACGGCACCAATCTGGGACATTGAATAAAGTTGTTGATGCCTTGAGTAGGCGGGTTGCACTTCTTACTACTATACATACCAAAGTTGTGGGTTTTGACACTTTTCGAGAGTTGTATACAACATATCCTTCATTCGGGAAGATGTTTGCTGAGGTGTCCGTAAGTAAGCGCAATGATTATGTTATTCTTAATGGTTATCCGTTCTGTGGTTTACAACTATGCATTCCAGATAATTCATTGAGGGAACAGATAATATGAGAGTTGCATGGAGAAGGTCACTTTGGGAGAAAGAAAACTTTGGCTTTGGTCTCATCAGACTATTATTGGCCCATGCTAACTAATGATGTGGCACGTTACGTGGAATGATGTTTTATTTGCCAAAGGTCTAAGGGAGCCCTCACAAATGCTGGTTTATACACCCCATTACCTGTGCTTGATGGCCCATGGCTCGACCTTAGCATGGATTTTGTTTTGGGGTTACCTCATAGACAAAGCAACATGGATTCTATCATTGTTGTTAGTTTATAATTGGCTGCATTCTGTTAGATAAAATCACTTCTATGTCATGATGCTTTAAACAAGGATTCAGTTATTTTCAGAGTCTTCTTATTCAGAGTTATACTTCTAGAAGATTCTATACAGATTCCAAGTCAGAGAAATCGGATCCCTTGCATCCGTCCAGACGACGTGATTTTCCGTCTGGACGCTCAACTGTCAAAGCATCATTCGTCCAGACGACGAGAACTTTCCGTTGGGACCTTCCTCTGTGTCGGGAAGCTTCGAACTACTCCAGGTTGCATCCGTCCTGATGTCTTAGCAACACATCCAGACGCCTTTTAGTGTTCGACAAGTCAAAAGATTTCTTTCCAAAACACAGATATGGCAAAACAGCTGCAACCGTCCGGACGATGTGTGTTCCCTTCCGGACGCTATCCTTGATAAGGCAAGTTGTGCATACAAAGTTCAACTGTCCGGACGTTAGTTTCCATGGTCCGAACACGCAAGTCTTAATGTGGAAATTGTGTGCCACAGAAGTTCAACCGTCCAGACGTCAGTCTCCATGGTCCGGACACTCCAAGCCTTAATATGGAAATTGCGTGCAGCTGAAGTGCAACTGTCCGGACGCAGCTCTATTCAAGAAAGAATTTCAAGCGAATTTGGAAAGCTGATCGCACAGTTGTCCGTCTGGACGCCCTTAGCTACCGTTCGAACGCCGCCTAACAAAATCATATCAGACACGATTTAGGTTTCTGTGACCTATAAATAGAGACCCCTAGGCATGTATTTTGCATGAATTCGGTAGTGAATTCTGTAGTGCTTAGAGAGTTTATTTTAGAAGTTATTGTGCTGATCCGCTCACTCTCAAGACGTTGCCAAGTGCTGTTGCTGTGCTGAACGGAAGTCTATCTTAGGGGTTGGCCCTAAGGTAAAGGATTCCATTGAAGACCCCTTCAAGTAGGTGACTTGGTTGAGAAGCGTTCGTGTTGGGTTACACTCAGAGTGCTAGATACGATCACTGCATTGGGTATGTGAGTGTTACTGTCTATGTACTAGCTTTGTCTTCTGAATAGTGAATATCCTGGGTTTTGCTACTCCGGAGTGGTTTTTCAATTAATTGAGTTTCCACTTCGTCAACAAAATATTTGTTTCTTTAATTTTCGCATTGTGATTTTTTGTTGCACACACTTGGTGAATTAGGAGTCATATTAATTTTCAATTGGTATCAGAGCTTGGTACACTCTATTTAGATTCAGTTCTTGAGTGTTATCTTTCCTATTGACTTCTAGTTTTAATTCAAATGTCTCAAAATCTTAATAATGTTATTGGTTTTGATGGTACGAACTATGGCTATTGGAAAGCTCATATGCGATTCTTTTTAAATCCATTGACTGTTGGAAAATTGTTGAAATTAGTTGGACTAAGCCAGCGGATGCAACTCCTGAATCAGTCACTGATAAAAACGCACGACTATTTAATGATAAAGCCCTCCATGCTCTATGTCAAGCGCTTTCACCGTCTGAATTCGCTAGAATCTCAAACAGTGAATCCGCTAAAGAAGTATGACAAATCTTAGAAACAACATATGAAGGCACCAAACTTGTTAAATCTGCCAAACTTCAAATGTTGATTTTTAGATTTAAAGAAATTAATATGTTAAAAGATGAGACATTCAGAGAGTTTTACTCCAAAATGAGCAACCTAAGAAACTCAATGGTGAGTCTTGGGAAAACCATCTTGGATGTAAAACTCATCCGTAAAATTCTAAGATCTTTACCTGAGTGTTTCAGAATCAAGGTGACTATAATTGAAGAAAGCAAAGACTTGGAAGAGATGAAGATTGAAGAGTTTGTGGGATCTCTTCAAACTTATGAGTTGTCCCCGCCTCCGATCAAAAAGGTGAAGACCATTGCCCTTAAAGGTTCCAAGAAGAAAGTCGAAGTCTCATTTGAAAACGACTTTGAGGATGAAGAAAAAGCTGTGGCAATGCTGGCCAAAATTTTTGGAAGATTAATGAGGAATGATCGGATCAAGAAAAAGTTTTCCGAAAGAATGAAGAAGGCCCCCAGAGAGTCTGAACCTGAGGAAGCTGAGAAGAAAGACCCCAGAGGCCCAAGATGTTTTGAATGCTCAAGGTTTGGGCATATACGGGCTGACTGTGGGAACCTCAAGTAGGGAAAAGGGAAGGCATACAATGCAACTCTCAGTGATGAGTCCGAAGAAGAAGAAGCTCTTGCGCAAGAGAAATTTCTAGCCTTTGTGGCTCCACAAGTAGAAGAGGAGGGTTCTTACTACTCAGAGCACAATGATGAAGACAGGGAAGAACTTAAGGAGGCTTATAAAATCCTCTATGTGGAGTTCAAGAAGCTGAGGGAGGCTCGCAAGCAGCACATTCATGACCTGAATAGCTTACAGACAGAGAAAAGCTCACTACTGCTCAAGATACAGGGGCGAGAAGAGAAGCTACTGGAGACACATCTACAATTGGAGAGGGTCACCGATGAGAAGCTGACTTATATGCTATCAATCCAAGAGAGCCCATCAGACAAGACTGGACTCGGGAATGTAGCTCCTCCCTTTGAGATTCCCTCTACTTCTAGGACTGTCTTGGAGTTACGCATGCAGTACTAGCAAGAGATCTTAAATTGCTTTTATTCACTATTTGAGAAAATTTCTGTCTTTTGTTTTCTCTTTTCAAAACAAAAAATATTAATAAATAATTCAAACACAAAAACACTTTTATATCACGTGATAATACTTTTCAAATTATTAAAAAAAAAATCCATATAAAACACATTAACCAACGGATTTATATGGAAAAAAGAAAGAAAGAAAGAAAGAAAGAAAGAAAGAAAGAAAAGGACCACTAACAAACCTATAGATTTACAACTCCAACTAGGGGATGGTCAGAGTAAAGGGCGCATTGTGACGACCCGTTTTTTTTTTTTTTTGGAAACGTACAAACGGATCTTAACAGTGGCACGAGTACATGTCGCTCAGCCAACATATGACACATGTCCCATAACATGCACCTGATAATCAGAGTTACATTTAACAGCGGAATATAGTAATCAATATGCAGCGAAACACATATCATAAGCGGAAATACATCTAATATACAACAGTTAATTACAACAAGAGCCATTTACAAATCTATCTATTTAAGGCTTATATAACATATTACACTAATTACATTCTAAAATATAGGCTCAACAAATACATGTGCCACGTAGGACACGAGCCATAGATAAAATACCCAAAATGCGGACTACCCATGAGTCCGTGACTAATGACTGTCGCGATGTGCTCCAATCATAATATCCCATACGCTAGGTGGACGAGTCCATATCTATATCCGCAGGACCTGCAACCAAAGCATCAATGTCTGCACGGTTGCGGGGGTTGTCGCATCCGTACAGGTGAAATTATGAGCCCACCGCCTTAGCATAAATAAATACACTAAGACCTCAGAGGTATACTATTCACTGAGTTTTCGCAAAAAACCAACTTTTCATTCCTAGTCATGCGTACACTATAACAGCCACCAATTTTATAAGCTTTTGTTTGAAAACCCCCATAGCTGATATAGCGGACATCGACGACTAAAAAACATTTAAACATACTAGGCAGCTAAGATTATACGTAGAAGTTCTGTTATAGAAAACAATGACATTTAAATCATGTAACCATCCGATAAAAATATACATAAGCTCTTTTCCATTGAGACTCTTATGTATAATAATACGTCTAGCAAAACTACTCATAATGTAAAAACATCACACTCATAAAAACAATGCTATACATGCTCATGCAAGTTTCCTCATGGAAATGAATCCATGCCTCATGGGAATTAACCCAAGTTCCTCATGGAAATTAATCTAAGCCTCATGGAAATTAATCCAAGCCTCATGGGAATTAACCCAAGTATAGTTTCCAGTGGGTTATAAACCTCACTTCGATGCACGTTTAGCGTTCATATGCTCATGCCTCAAAACAATATACATATACTTTCTAATTTCATGAACATGCTTTAAACTCATGCTTCCAATGTAAATCCATAAACAATTTAACACATCAATTCTTCTACTAATATTTTCGTAATTTAAATCCCAACAACTCACAATCAAATCCTTCAAATCAGTTCAAATCACACTTTTCAGTCGCATATCATTTCTCATAAACATCATTGATACTTCAACATAATTGAAACTATTTAAAACATCCAAAACATATTGTTAACATACAGTCGGTTCGGATTTATAAACCACATATATTTTGCAATTCTATAATATATGAAAATAGTAGTTTCTCAGTGAGTAGAATACTCACCTTGGCTGCGCTGATATTAAGCACTAGGTCTCATAGACACCACCTTGCAATGTATCACTGTGAAATAACACATTGTACTATTTAGCACTTTAAATAATTAACACCCTAATTAGCACTTGAATCGCTCAAGGCTAAACCGTTGGAAAACCCATAATATTTTTAAGGGTTCCAAACGTCTACCTCTAAATCTTAGACACTATCTAAAACTCAAACAATACTAACCCGAAGTATTTACTAAGGATTAGATATCAAAATTACTATTTAATTAATTACTAACCCGCAATTAATTTTACAAACCCGTAAATTATTTTCACTAACACTTATAATAATATTAGCCCTAAAATTATATTCACTAATCTCTAGATTATTTTTCACTAACATTTTCTCAATATCATTAACTCTAATATTATTTTCATTAATCTTTTACAATAATTATTAACTTATTAACTTAAATCATTAACTCATTTAAAATAACATTAACCCATAAGAAAATCTTATGGTTAACTTCACAAATACTATTTAAGCTAAATACCCATAATTATTTATCTTTACTAATATTAGAACCTAATTCATAAATACTTATTTTTTACAAAACCCATAGCTACTTTGGATTAATCATCACTATAACCACAATCAATTCACAAATTAACAATCTAGGTTTTAAACACTTAAAAACTCTAAATTAATTTAACTCATCAAATTAGAGTTTCCAAACTTAAACCATAATTTATTTTACTAACGCATAACATAATATTGCTATTTAAACACTAATAACACTAACCCATAAGATTTACTTAGGATTAGACATAAGAAATCGCAATTAAAATACATAACTCAAAAGTTAGGGTTTAAGGAAACTCACCAAAATTCACCAAACCAAAACCCATGGTTTGGGTAGTCTTAAGCAAGTTCCAAGTAACCCATTACCTAAAGAAAATACTAGATTAAACTCACATTTCAATATTTTAACCCAAAATTACGAAATCATGAGTTTAGTGTTTTACCTCAAAACAATCGGTGGAAACGTAGATCCAAGTGCAAGGATCACGTTTCCGAAGACGGATCGAAGATCGAACCGTTAGATCTTCGTAGATCACAATTTTTCTACAAAAAGACTCTCTCTTTTGCTTTCTTTTATTTTATTTTTCTGCTTCTCTCATAAAGAGAAAGCTCTCGGGTGCCTTTTTGTCCCCGCCCCACTTTGCCTTCTTTTATATATTTATATATAATTTTATTTGATGGCCATTTGGCCATTTCTTTATTAAATGGCCAAGTGGCCATTTGAGTGAGTGTGGGGCGCAGACCTGCACCCCATGCTCCATATACATATTTCTATTTCATTTCTTTTTAATTTTATTTAATTTTAATTTTATTTCTTTTATTTAATTTTCTTTATTTTATTTTATTCCTTAATTTCTTTTATATTTATTTTATATTTCTAATTTCTTTTCTATTATTTTTATTTTTTATTTCATTTAGACTTTAAAAATATTCAATTGCATTTTTAATAATACTAAAATAATTTTAATTAATCATTTACTCAAATTTTATACTCAAATTATTAAATAATGTCTCGAATATTACACGCATGGAAACAATGAGTACGACGCATGCCCGATAAAAGAGGGGTGTGGGGGACAAAAAGAGGGCCAACGAAAAGGTGAAAATGTAATGTGAACTTTAGGAGTTAGATTCAAAGAATTACAACAAAAGGCCAACGTGTGTGAGAGACAGAGATTTCTGAATCAATGAATTCGACATGTCACAGATTTCGTTCCGACTGGACCGGTTTGGAATTGACACCGGCCAAATTATGAAAAATGTACGATTATAGTAAGCCTAACACGAAATGCCCACTATAAATGGTCGTGGGTCCTTTGACCTTAGCACACTAAATGCATTTTTTCTAGATGGTCCTAGGTTGTTTGGCAAGTATTTTTGTTGCGGAGTTTTTGTTGGAGTAGTAGTAAGAAGTGATTGATGTGATATAAAGTATAAATAAGTTTGAAATAATTTTATAGAAAAGTAAAAGTTTTGTTTTGTACTGAGTTTTTTTATATGAATAATAATAAAAAATTATTAATGTGATATAAAAAGTGAAAAAAAAAAATTAGAATGTTTTGGATTAAACTTTTTTTGAGAAAAGTGAAAAAAAAAGAGAGGTATTGGAGAATTGGAGTTATTGGGGCCCAATTAATAGCTTTAATTGAATTTGTTAGGAAATACTAGAGATGCGAAAGACCCTGGTATTTGATTACATTTGAGTACATGTGTATGCTTTGAATACAAGTCAAAAAGGTTAGGCTTACGAAAGAGTACTGCATGATCTTCCTGGGTGATGATGGTTGTCTTCCAATGAGATTATTCAAATACAAAACTATACATAATCCCTCTTTCCCTCTCCAATAAAGAAAAGAACATGGGGATCAAATACAAACAGCAAAGAGAAAATAAAAGATAAAAAATAGTCTTTCCCATCCAACTGTGTATGATTTGATTAGTCAAATTAATTAGGATGTTGCCACTTGCCACTACGTGCGGCCCCCCTTATTCTTTCAACTTTGACAATGACAAGTATCTAGATTTTTATTTATTAATTTTTTTATTTTTGTAAGTATAAGTTTCTAGATTTTGAATTGGACAAAATATTATATTTTTCCCACTCCAGTTTCTCTTTCTCTCTCTCCCCCTATGATGCTTTCCTTATTTTTGGACAGAACTTTTATGGCCATTTCTTTAAAGATGGTATAAAATTTTATAAAAGGTAAAATCAGGGCCAACTAAGGGGAGACAAAAAAAAAAAAAAAGGAAAAAAAAAGAAAGTAAAACTTTAATTTTAAAAGAATTACAGAAGTATTTTTTTAAAAATTTTAAAAATAGTTTGTGGCTTGGGGCTTTTATATTATAAAGATAGATGTTTGGTTTCTATCTTTTCCCCATCTACATACAATAAATGAGCAAATCAAACATTGAATAGGTGGAGCCACGTGGAACCAACATGTGATCTCACATATTCAATGATTATTTACAGAAGAAATAAGTAAAAATTAGACAAGAGATGTATGTGTAGCATCTTTTTATTGCAAAACTTTCTAAAACCAAGTCTCAAAAGTGGCCATGTTTGCTCATAGAGTATAACTTCTATAAGGTATTGGCAAAAACCAAGATTTTTTTTTTGCACTCCAATGAGAGGTTGACACATCAAAATCAAACAAGAAAAATAAGTAATAGCAAAACACTGAATCTAACCTTTTTTCACTCTTTTAGTCTAAAAAAAAAAAAAAAAAAAAAGCAAAAAAAAAAAAAAAAAATACCCTCCCAGCCACCGCCCACCCTAGACGCTGCCACCACTTCCCCACGCCGGACACTGCCACTAGTTCCTCTGCTCCTTCACCTGTAAGTTCAACATCTCTCTCTTTCTCCGGTAGTAAACAAGGAAGCACCCAAAACCATAGAGAGAGAGACCCACGCATTGAGAGAGAGAGAGAGAGAGAGAGAGAGAGGGGTTGAACTTACCGGTGGAATCAGCGGTGGATTCTAGAGTGGGAGGCGGTGTCTGGGGTGGGCGAAGATGATCTAGAGGTGGCCATCGATCTAGAAATCGGCTCCTCCACCGGTAAGTTCAACCCTTCTCTCTCTCTCTCTCTCTCTCTCTCTCATGGCGTGGGTCTCTCTCTCTCTATGGTTTCAGCCAAGGTTAAGGCGCTTGAGGTTGCAACATTTGAGTAAGATGAGGTCACATTTTAGGGCGAGTTTGGTGATGGTATTGAATTGGGAGAAAGAGGGAAGGAATCATAGGGAGGAGATTTGATTGGGCGTTGAGGGAGAGATGGTGACGGCGGCCAAAAGAGATGGTGGAAGCGTTTGGGGTGGGCCGTGGCTGCACTGGTTGAGAGTTTTTTTTTTTTTTTTTTTTTTTTTTTTTTTTTTTTTTTTCAGACTAAAAAAGTGAAAGAAGGATTAGATCTAGTGTTTTGCCAACACTTGCTTTTCTTTTCCAGGCTGATGTGTCAACCTCTTATTGGTGGGCATAAAGCCCTTGTTTTCCGTTGTGATTGGACATAAGTTGCTCTCTTGGTCATATATTTTTACTTTTTGATTTTTGTCATTGCGCGAGAATGATTACAATTTGGCTTATCAAGTTACTAAAGCCCATTGGGCCCTTGAGACCTTAGGACGCAAAGGTCTCTTGGGATAGGGTTGCAAGGCCCATGAAGGATCTATGTTAGCGCATTGATCTTTCCAAGACTAATACAAATTGCGCCGCAAAGGATTGCCTTCCGCCACGTCACCATAATCGTCCACTAAAGGACAAACACAGCAACTATTGTAAAGGAAATTGCGGTTATTCTCCCATGATCAGCATGTCTTATTGCCAAGTGATGTGCACCGACGGACAACATTACACGATGTGGATGAGATGCTCTGTAGAGCTAGAGCATACCCAACCAAAGGGTGCAACCTAGTTAGACGGTAACGCAGGTGAAGATCCATATCCAATATAATAAGAGAGCAGTCATCACAGGTAAGAGATCTATTTTTGCCGTGCCACGTTTTCTACTCTCCATATCCTTCTTCACAAACCCTGTCTGACTTAAGTATTAGAGTAATATTCGTCAGTACACCCAGCAAGCACCCTTGCTTACCTCCATCTTTTATTGCAGGTATTCTCGGTCAAAGTGTTCGTATGTGGTTTAGTTGCACCAACACAATTTCACTTCTCCTTTTTATTAGAAGATAAAATATCACTTAATCCTTATGAATGTCAAACCCCCTATAAATGATAATGGGATTAAATATAAACTTGATCCATATGGTTTTCTAATTTATCAAAAAAGCTTACTAGCTTTTGAAAAAATGATAAATTTGGTACCCATGGTTTTCACAGCTATCAAAATGTGATCATTCCATCAATCTAATGTAAAAAAAGACTAACAAAGTTTTTGTCATGTCTACAAAAAGCCACATAAGGCTTATCAATTCCGACATGTATATTCTTTTCATATTGACATATCTCTTAAAATAAAAGAAAAGAAAAAAATGGAGTGGCAATGAGAGAAAATCCCCTCTGTGGGTAGTGGTTAGATTTTCTAGCGACCCACTCCCACCCTTACAAAGGTGGCCATGGGGTGGCAAAATCCCCCGGATCCATCTTCTTCCATGTTGGAATGGATCACAGAGGACTCCCCAACCTCCGTGACCACTGTGGAGGAAGGGCGGTCCCCTTTGTGACCCACGCCAACGTGGGAAAGGTTGGATCCTAGGGAACCCCACCCCTACAACCATATTTGAAA